>JAECUM010016667.1:0-46282 GCA_016617855.1 Megalonaias nervosa
TTTTTTTTTTTTTTTTTTTTTTTTTTAGTTTCTTCGTTAGGCTTTTTATCTGATTTCTAATTTGTTTATATTCATTGATTACTTTGAAATCTTTTGTCAGCATTGCTTTCTTTAAAAGTGCATATTTCTTCAGAATCTCTAACTAGTATTCTATACTTCCTTCTTAGATACACAACTGTCTTTAATTTCCTTCATCATCAAAAGTAATTTCTTGCAAGTATCGTTGATATCATCATCTGTGCCAACGTATTGCTCCCAATTTATAGTACTAATTTCTTCGTGGATTGGGAGCCGCAGTGGCTGAATGGTTAGCGTGCCTGACTCAGGACTGAAAGGGTGCAGTTTCGAATCCTACCATCGGACCAGCCTGGGTGAGCTACATTCATGCATCTTTGGAGAACGTACTTTACTCCAACTGTCTCGGCACTAAATGACCTTCTTTTGTTGCTCTGCCATAAAACATCAAACCAAACTATCCTCATGGATTGCAGTATAATCTGTTCGGTTATAGTACACTTGTTGTCCTTGCTCATTTCCAAAGTAATGTTTATCCGTTGTATTTGAACTGTAGTACACAGTAACTACTGTTGCCTAATTGACCGCTATTCCAATTCGGAAGTCACGATTTCTTCATTGTTCAGGATAAGGTCCAGAACGTGTGGTGCATCTTTTAAACGTTCTGTGAACAAGTAGCTATCGTGTTGACACTAAATACAATCATATTCAATGGAGACCAGCCTCTCACCCTTACTTGTTAATGATTCTCAGTCTGTTTCTGGGCAGATGAAGTCACCCATGAATGGAATATGTGAATAGCCTTTGCCTAATATCTCTAACATTCATTTACGCATACTTCCATAATTGACTGTAGTTCTACTGTCTGATGTGTGGATAATTTCAGCATATTTCCATAATTGTCTGTAGTTCCACTGTCCGATGTGCGGATAATTTCAGCATATTTCCATAATTGTCTGTAGTTCCAATGTCCGATGTGTGGATAATTTAGCATATTTCCATAATTGTCTTTAGTTCCACTGTCCGATGTGTAGATATGTTCCGCATATTTCCATAATTCTCTGTAGTTTTACTGTCCGATGTTTAGATAATTTCCGCATATTTGCATTATTCTCGGCAGTTCTTCTGTCCGATGTGTAGATAATTTTCACATATTTGCATTCTTCTCTCCAGTTTCAATGTCCGATGTGTATAACAACGCAAGTAATAGCTTTGCGTTATTAATACATTATATTTTGACCATATAATTCGTCAAATGTTGTTCTGACGGTAACGTCCTTGCTGACAACCATCTTATGGGTGTAAAAAAGCCCTCTTCCAAAAATGATTTCACATATTGATTGCAAATATATTATAAGCTCCTACACGGTAGAGTGACTATTCATTTGGGTTAATTTCCTGCACGGTAGAGTGACTATTCATTTGAGTTAATGTCCTACACGGTAGAGGGACTATTCATTTGGGTTAATTTCCTACACGGTAGAGGGACTATTCATTTGGGCTAATTTCCTACACGGTGGAGGGACTATTCATTTGGGTTAATTTCCTACACGGTGGAGGGACTATTCATTTGGGTTAATTTCCTACACGGTAGAGGGACTATTCATTTGGGTTAATTTCCTACGCGGTAGAGGGACTATTCATTTGGGTTAATTTCCTACGCGGTAGAGGGACTATTCATATGGGTTAATTTCCTACACGGTAGAGTGACTATTCATTTATGTTAATTTCCTACACGGTAGAGGGACTATTCATTTGGGTTAATTTCCTACAAGGTAGAGGGACTATTCTTTTCGGTTAATTTCCTACACGGTAGAGGGACTATTCTTTTGCGTTCAGTTTATATATGCATTATTTATGCTTAACCCAACACTAAAGTTCTTGCTAGTAACGTGTATATATTTTCTAGTTCTGGCAGGTACAGGTTGTTGTTCATACTAGGTCCCAGTTGATAATTTGATTTGTTGGTTGTATATTATATATTATGTTTTTGTTGGAATAAATATTATTTAAACCAGCTGGGTACATTTAATTATATAATAGTTAGTTTAACATAAACTATAGTATCTGGTCTTGTTTTGTTTATGACAGTGTACATTGTACCGTTTCTTTCACTATTGATAATGCTCTCAGTTCACTGAAATTCATATTTATTGATTTTCAATCCGACGAGTCTTCTGGAGAATTTTGAAATAAAAAAAAGTATTATAAATCAAGTCATTTTGTAGAGAACACAGTCAATAAACGCATATACACACATGTCTACACTTAATAGCTAACTCAATCAACGGTCTCGCGCCGTGTAGAGGTTCACGATAACCTTGGCCTGACGGCACATTGGTGTGAGTGTACAGACACAGTCTATGCAAAACTGAAAGAACTGTTATTATATGCTCATTTTCTTCTCCGTTAACTTTACATTGTCAGAATCGTGCAATATTTTACGATATTGCACTCATGTGTACTTCATATTGCACTCACGTACACGAAACGCGTGCCCAATAGTGTATTAGGAACTACTTTGTAAACAAATCATGTACAAACATGTAGTAGTCCCTTTACGTTTAGGTTGCTTAAATTTGTTTCTAAATGAACTAAAGGAGATGTTTCGTGGACTGCCACATACAAGCTGCTTTGCCACATTCCGCGTTAACTTTTTTAATACAATGTTTCGGATTCAGGCCAGCGATAGACGCCAGACAGGGTCCCTACAAATAACATGCAAGTGACAAGGCAAAAACTGTCATCTTTAGCTGGTAATAAGAATGGCAAAAATATACTTACAGTTTTACATCTTGAATTTCCTCAAAATGTACTTTCTTAGTTCTGCAAATCCGAATTGCATGAGCCATGTCGTGGGTTCTAAAGCTTGATTACACATTTCGAAATTGTAATGTAATTTAGACTACATTCCAAGAGCAATTACATCCTCCATACTGCACTCAAAATGAAATGAACATTATATTCCATAGCGTCTTTTTGATAATTACAATTGAAAGAATTCATATTTTTCGCACATTATGATTTCAAACATTTAATGACAAAACAGAAACACAGTTGAAGATGTCAACACGCTGCTCCGCTGCTGAAATCCGATGTACTTAATGTAGAATTGGCACAGATAAATCCAGTCCATAATTACGAAATTTAGTAGAATCGACAAAAATACCAAAATCTATTCATTCCAGACCAAATATAATAGATGTTGCAATGCGCATTCGTTCACAATATAATTCTGAATTTCAATTTTAAGTAGACCCAAACGCCATTTTCTTTCCAAAGTGATGTCAAGCTCAAGCGCGCGACTAAGTTCAAATTGATCTGGGCGGAGTTATGTGCGCATTAATAATGCCGTTCTTGTCTACTGATGAATCTGCGCTTGTGTAGTCAGTTTGGAATACAGCATAAATTCATTTACTTCGTTTCTTGTAGTGTATTTTTGCTTATATAATTAAGCCTTAGGTAGAATAAGAAAATGAGCATATAATATAAAGGTTACTGCATTTGTATGGAAAATACGAACTCGTTTTGTCGGATGGATATACTGCACTCCCAAGGTCGTGCAGTATATCATCCGAAAAACTCGTTCATATTTTCCCATACAAATGCAGTAACCTATAAATACAAGTCCATTTCGTCTAATCTGAAATATTATATTCCCTAGCTGTCTACTGCAAACTTTTTTTTTTCAGTCTCAACTCGCTTTCCATGTCAATTACTTTACTCCCAAATTGTCTGCTTTGCTATTTATTCTTTAAAGAAATAAGTAATAATATATATATATATATATATATATATATATATATATATATATATATATATATATATATATATATATATATACACTTATATATATATATATATATATATATATATATATATATTTTTGTATTCTTCTTTCAAGGAAAGGAATAATGATGTCAGTCAATATTAGATGTTAAACAGCGATCTTAACCATCCGATATAAACCTTGGTTTTGACGAATGTCAAGATACAAAGTGAAGCCTTCTTTGTCAAAATCGAGCCTCCGTGTGCATCATCGACAGCTTGAGTCGCGCCGGCTCGACTCGGCACTCAGTGTCGGTCGGTCGGCCACGAGGCAACAATTAATTAGAGACCGGCGTGATTTTAGCACGCTACCGTATCAGGTCGTGCATCGCAAGACCTCGCTGCGCGGCGGGGGGGAATGGGGGGGGGGGGCCAGAGATATGTATAAACACGCAATGCTCAATACACACATCCAAGCAGGAATATGAAATCCGGATCCTTACCTGCTGAAATGCGGAAGCGGTACAACGCCGAACACCGCATCTCTAGATGCTGCAGAAAGGACCAGCGCTCCTGCAATGTGAGACAGAAAAAAAAGTGCCGACGATTTGCAAAGGTCCTTCGAGAGCTCCAGAATCAGGATCAGCTAGCCATCCAAATACTTAAAGCCCTAAAAAATAACGGTGGAGGTAGAGTTAGCAGCACCCCACACTTCTCTCCTAGCCAGCGGTGAAGTCCACATGGAGTAGACCGAGGCTGCAACAAATTTTGATTTAGAGCACGGCTGGCCTCATTGTCACCACATCAACTGGCGCCTCAACGCCAACACCATCCCCCAGGCGTCAAAAAGTCCAAACCACCCCAACTGGCACCCCAGCCTCCACCGCCATCCCCTAAGCGTCAAAAGTCCCAGCCATCCCAAACTGCTCTCCACCCTAACCAGCGCCCAAGCCGGCAACGAAATTCCCCAGTTGCTTAAATCTTCAGCCGCCAACGTCGACCCCAGCAGCTCACGAAGCACCACAATCAAAGACTTCAAATTGCTGAGCCAAGCGAAAAGCTGGTCGGGTGGCAGAGCCCGTCCTAGCAACATTGCTCTCGAAGCCAGCCAATCTGTCGAAGTATGCCAGACAGCAAGCAGCCGAAGCGCCTGCTCGGGAGGTCACGACAGCCCCTATCCTATTTCGTGCCTTCCCCCCCCCCTCCCGTTAACGCCACGCCATTATCTCTTGTGCAAAGGCGAGACCATCTGGAAAAGCCATACAAACGGCTGACGCTACCTCCACGCCTTCTCCTTGGAAGACCTGCTCGAGGACAACGTTCACGACTACCGCTATGCCGGTGATAAGCCCCAACGGATTATCCTACCCGCACTTGGACAGAACAAGGTGTACTTTAAGCACATCTTTAAACAGATGAAGGTATCATATGTCACATCAATGTCCCGGTAAAGATGCCGATCCAGCCTACAGAAACACCTTTAAGGCCGCTAGCCATACCTCATGCAGCTACAAAGCTTGTGGTCATCCGCTGAGACAGCCGGACCAACCCACTAATAACGTACATGGGCACAAACGCCACAGCCAACCTCGTCGAGAATCTAGAGAATCAGTTTATAGGCATCCGCAAAATGTTTGCCAAGCCAAAAACCATTGAAATAATTTCCACAGACACTACGGTGTTCGAAGCGGCTACGGCATACCAAGTCAGTTTAAAGCGACTATGCAACGACCAGGTCCGAGTGATTTGCAATCTTAAGGGGCAAATACTGTTGGGCCAGTGTAACCTACAGCTGCTAACCTCCCCAGAAAGGACCAAAGTCCCAGTGATCTTCCACAACCTGCATTAACGACGGCTACCTGCTGATGGGCACGATTGGAACTACCTCGAAGGCCAACATTAAAATCACCGCCAACATCATGGAAAATTGTACGACCTTCTAACTGTACTAGCTATAGTTCATATACATCCTCCAGTTCTAAAACATCAGCCTGGCAAAAGCAGACACAAACCTCCACAAGGGCACCTTCTGTGTAACCAGCGAAAATCCAAACTCTGTATCCCCAGTAGTAGTCCATTCGACCATATTTCATCTCATGCTCAACCGCTCGGTCTGGACATGCCAGGCGTGTTGGACCTATCGTTATATCTGATATATGTCTTTTGTTACGACCAGGTAAGGCCTGTTACAGAACTAACACCGTGCTCCTGTACACGGACAGCAAAATTGAAATGGAGGATAAGGACATATGTTACCACTCTAGGTTTTAACCTATGTAACAGAAAGAAATCGAAACCAACAGGTTAGTACAACTCAAGAAATAATTTACTTCTCTAGAATAAAAAGTTAAAATTCAAAGACAGCATTATGAAATAAATCTCAAATAATCATCAAAATTCTATCACAAGTCCAAAAGTGTAGAAGTGCTCCGAATAAACTGAAATAATCTTGAATGTGTTGATGGACCGACAGTCCTGAATTTGCTGATGTACAAATAGCCTTAAATGTACTGATGTACTAATGTCTTGATGCGTCACAATTATATAATCCAGAATGTCTTCGAATGAATCACAATAATTCAAAAGTAGTGTTTTAGTCCAAAAAGTCAGTTTCTAATAGATGAATAGCTGAAAGGAACGGTTTCTTTCTAAATAAAGCTGAACACAACTAAAAGCTCTGATCATAGATTTCCAAAGACTGATATGAAACAGGAATCAAGACTACCTTTTACAGAATCTATATATACTTATTTCCCTTGACCAAGAAACAATACAGTGCCCGAGATAGGATAATTTCAAATGGAAAATTCCATCAAATTTGTAAAAAAAACAGTCCAGGCCTTGTACTTAAATTTAATAAATATCTTATTTACTATTTATAATCATGAAAAAAAAATCAGGATAAGAAAACATGACAATAGTCAGGTAGGCCAAAACTCTACTCTCAATCACTGGCAAAGGTCAAGCGCACAATATAAATTAAACATACATCACACATGGCGCGTGCAAGTAGGACACAGCAGCCCACATGTCGGGATTCGTCCCATGCGGCTGCTTGCAATGCTGCACAGCGTCTGTCAGTTGTGTAGTATCATCCAGGTTGTGTTCTCGTTTAAAGCCGCAACCACGGCGATTAACCAACCTTGCCCATGCAACACTACTCACCTTACCGCCCTGCTCCATCTCCTGGGGGTACCGATAGGCAAACAACCAGGGTGCGGTTATGTTGCTCCGTAGTGCGGAGGCGGCTTCAGACCAGCGAATGTGAACCTTATATACATATATACTGTAGCAGGTATTTTTATATTTAAAATGGTTTGTTCCTTTGCAATAATATGAGTATTGTTACGTGTAGGCTCGTGCAATAATAACAAGAGAAAAGAGTGAAGTCAACAAGCTTTGTATATTTTAACAAAATAATTTATTTCCCTAGAAAACAATGTAAAAATTGGAAATAGGACTTAACGGTTTATGAATATAATCCAAAATTTAATCCTAAGAATGAAAAATACAAGTCCTATCACTAAATAGTTCTATTAGAATCCAGGTCGAATTTCGGCGACGTTCCAATATGGAAGGCGATGTCGTCAGATGTGGTCGTTGTACAAAATGGCAACAATTCCTCAATTGAATCACAGTTTATGTTTCCGAATAATTCCAGAATAAATTTCCACTGAATTTCTTTCTCCCAGAATTTTATAAAACAGTACACTCGTTTGGTTTTCTAGAGAATAAATTATTAAATTCCAAAAACAAATGAACTTAAAAAACAATCTGGTTTCAACAATTTAAACCTCTCCAGCCCTCAAGGTTTCAAAAATACAACTGACTCGAAGCGCTCAGAGTGGGTATTAAATCCAACTAAAATATCATCCCGTTCTGGCGGGATAGGTCACGTGATCTCTTAACACTTGAACAATGCAATAGGAAAAATGAAATTAGTCACGTAGCACTATCTAAGAACCACTCTCTCTCTCTCTCTCTCTCTCTGAAATAAATTTAAAAATAAAACATTGTTTATTCAGACTAGGCTGAAATGACCTTGGCAATAGCCAATCGTTTTCGCGTAGTGTTTATACCACCGCGCACCAGGGTGAACTAAAAATAATGCTAATGTAACATCGTTTACGTTTTAGATAAACAACATTACTGAAAGAAAATATCGAATCCCGTGAAAATAATCATTACAATAAAATGTAATGAAACAAAAATAAAATAAAAAAGAATTTTAAAACTAACACACAAGCAATTTAGTTACATATACGTAACAGTATAATGAACCTAGGAAAGGTAATTGCTTACTACAGTGATCTTTAAGGTGAGCTTGACCGTCTTATAATATATTAAAGTAAGTTATTATTGTTCTATCAGATCTATGTACTCTATCGACTGAAGGTCAAAATCAACATGAAGGTCATCGTCATTAGCGTATTAAATCTTCAGTAGCTTCTGAGAAGCTAAAATTATCCTATATGTCTTTACAATCAGGCCTTATATGGGATAAATATTTATAGATAGTTGGCTCGAAGATCAACCATAATTATGTATAATATTAACATAGTAGTTGGTTTATGAAATGGTGTATTATACTGTAAACTTCAAATATCTACACGATAAGTATTAACAAGCCATTTCTTTTTTGTCTATCAGAAAACAATAGGACATTTTACTTTGGGTTGAGATTTTTGCCGTCTGTTTGGGAGACCATTTAGATGTAATTAGGCACGCATGTCTTTAACGCCTCCGAAGTGAAGAGCAACACTGGACATCTTCTGTATATAACTTGACAATAGAAATTATTGATGTTTCCAAGCCTGCCACTTTTAAATCAAGTCAAATTGATGTCTATTTTTAATGTTACACGAATGTTCCGTAGAATATTTTTTAATGATAATCTTTTTTTATCATTACATCGTGACAACCAATCGTTTAAATGGTAAACGAATATGCAAATTAACTCATTACTCATGAAATCTACTCATTAAATTTCAGTTAAACTCGGTTGAACTTATCCTAAAATTTAATTTGTAAATTTTGTCCGATATTCTTTCAAGCTAATGTTTAGTTTTCAAGGCATTCTGATGTTACTGCCTTTACGGATTTAGCTTTCAAGGCATTCAAATGTTACTGCATTTACGGATTTACTGACTTTAATCCTACTCGATAGCAACCAATCATACCAATTACTTTTTCAGTCTGATCTGCATGTCATGTGACATACATGTGTGATGCCCAAAATCGTCAAAAAGACATTAACTGGTTCAAATTTGACGGCACAGCAGCATCAAAATAAAAGATAATATCTAGCTTCATAATACCACCTTCATAATAATCAACTGAAAGGTTAACTCGGAGAAAAATGGACTTATTTGGCTTTTATTCTTGGTGATATAATGAACTATGCCGAAGGCATATAATATACCTTTGTAATTAAATATAAATATGATTCAATAAAAATCGACCGTCACTTTTGACAAGAAAAGCAACAACTTCGATTACACCTATATAAACGTTAATATTAAAATATTCAAGGATGATACAATGATACAGAAAAAAAAATGTGCAGCTGATAAAATGGGATATAAGCAGTCCAACTTACATCAATGCCATATTAGTAAAACAACATTTTTAAACCTTAAGCCAGCTTAATCCCTCTTGTAGGGTTGAACAACAATCTAAATCTTGTACCTAATAAAGTGTCACCGTGCTACGTACGACGAGTAAACAAGAAGCGCCGAGCGACCATTTCAGTTGTCAAACGTTCCCAAGTGAATGTATAGGACACTTAACTGTCACCATGCAATATCTTTAATTTAAGTGGTACTGCATACCTCTAGACATCGATGGGTAGCCGGATTGGAAGAGCTGAAACGAGTAATTATTTTATTTCTGGTAGAGCCCCATTTGGAACAAGAAAGAAAGTTTTATTGAAGAAAATACCATAGGAGCGTTAGTAGAACGGAAGGAAACTAACTAGAAACTGTGCCATTCTTCATGGACGATTTTGATAATGATAGTGATGTTTCAACGCTTTGTAAGTACCCGTATCTGTATATGTGGGTTCCTGGGCTGGGTGTCATTATTGAAGATAGCAGCCTTGCGATGCAAATTGGCAATACCGTATAATTACTATGATGGGTGCACCTTTTACATATCGACTCTATCAAACTTTCTTCTATATTGCAAGAACACAGTTTTGTTACGGTTTTTCAAATCTTATACATCCTTTAAAAAAAGTTATATTTCTGTCTTATAACCAAAAGTCCCAGTCTTCTTTACATACTTTCATCGTTTTTGGCTTTTGGAAAATGTGTTATATTATTTGGCAATGATTGCTTTGATGCAATTTATTATTTTGATTAGCAATGTATTGTTTTCAATATGAGGTGTGGCGTATATGTTTTTCAGTTTCAAGAGTTCATTGGAGGAATGCAGATATAACATAAATACAATCTCAAGTCTAGATTTCACCTGTTTGTTTAGAGTTCCTGTTTTTTCTAAAGTACTTTAGGTAAATTCCCTCTTTACTCTCAAGTAACTAGCATTTATATTCTTTATAATTAAAAACAAATTAGACAATAATGTAAATTACTGCATATCAGTGAAAACAAAAATGCTGTATCTGAATTCTTTTAGAGAAGCCTGTGGTTTTCTAGCTTGTGCAACAGTTTAAGATTGCTTGGAGTTTCGTTAACTATTGGTTCTATGTTACTAGCATATTTAGGCATGTTCTGTTGTCGCCATTCTTGTGCCTCCACTAATGGATAGAAAGATGTTTTCCGAATCATACGTAATACCTTGAATTTATTGGATTCAGATATATTTGTGTGTTTTTTGGCGGCCATTTCAGTATTTTCTACTAAAGCTTTTCTGAAATTTCCATCAGTATGTCTTGAAGCTGATTAATTACGAGTGCAGAGTTTGCAAAAGTTGTGTGTGAAATGATGCAGTATGTAATAACCATCTAAGGCAATGGAAATGTCAATTATACAAGAACCCGTTTTTTTCTTTAATTTTGTTTTATAAAATTATGTGAATATGGTAACACAGGGATATACTAATGGTTAGTTTTGAATATGCATTCGCCGATCAAGTTACCCATCCTGCCTCATGGACCCACACTGATCCAAATCGAATACAAAGTCAAGTTACCCATCCTCCCTCATGGACCCACACTGATCCAAATCGAATACAAAATCAAGAAACCACTCTCATTCTGCGCACATTTTATAATCGTAACAAGTCAGTCAGTATCACCAAAATGTTTGCTCGTGCATCGAATGCAATACGTACAGTCATGTGTGTGACTGATCTCCAGTGATTCTTTTGGCACTGTTGCTGCGGATAGTCTAGGGAACGGCATAAATCCATCATAATTTTTTTCTTCGTTTGGAATACTTCAGCAAAGTTCTTCAGAATTAACACCATATATACATTCAATCGCCATCTCGCGGAGAAAATATCAAGATTTGTTTATTACTTCGCCACAAATATTCATAGCTGATCTCGATCAATGCAGAAATAAGCTGAGATAATGAGATTGCAGTTTCAAAAGACACTGATGGTATATTCTCATTATTTACCTTTGACACCAATAAAATGCAAGAATTTTAATTAGTTTGTGATTAATGTTGACATGCAGGCTATATCTTTTCCTCTCAGGATTCTCTATTGTCACAAGAAGTATCTCTATCGAGCGAATCATGCACCTGTGTGAGACTGGCTTGAGGAATCAAGCACCTGTGTGAGACTGGCTTGAGGAATCAAGCATTTGTGTGAGTCTGGGTTGAAAAATCAAGCACCTGTGTGAGTGTGGCTTGAAGAATCAAGCACTTGTGTGAGTCTGGCTTGTGGGCGTTTGTTTCCTCGATATCCAACGACCTCTAGACAACAGTAGTTGTCAAGTGAAAGGTTCCTAAAGGCGCAAATGCTACAGAATTTTTCTTCTCTTAATTATCTAATGATTACACATTGCGAAACTCTAATTTCACACTTACATGTGTTTTTCCCTCTTGTTTTATATTTGTTTGATTCCTCAGTAAACATTTCAGCGCCAAATGTTAGGTCTTCACGCCATGCAATACACAATCCAAATACCTAATATAGTCCAACGCTGTATTATCGCGGGCTCTATATTATCGCGGCAAACGGGATTTTCCGAATAATTTTGGACACACGCCATCTAGCGGTTGTTTACAGATGCAAAGCTGTAGCAGTAAGGATTCAAATATCTTACAGCACAATTTCCTCTAAAATGTCAACATATTTTTATAACTTTAAGATGAAAAAGAATGAAGATCACGTTTTAGTAAAGTTCATGCAATTACGTTGATCATCATATAAAAAAATCCAGTCGAACATGCTATACCTGCATTGGCTTTGGTTACGAAATATATTCAGTGTATCGTCTGATGTTTGATGATTATTGGTGATATACTGATGGTGACATACATGTTCTTACAAGGTCATGGTTGCAATTTCATTTCATGGTAGCCAATATGGACCAACATTCACAAAATGTTGCTTATTTCTCGTACGTACATAAGAATATAATAACAGTTAAACTTTCTTTAAATCTGTAATATTTTAATATTAATAATAATAATATTAATAATAGTTGTTATATAGTTACATTTCTTTGCCCATTTTGCATTTAAAATTCATGTAAAGTTAAATAATTGTTGCATTTAATTTGTAATGCTGTTATTCATTGATTCCGCATGGATTTACACTTTAATTACATTTGTGTGTTGGATTTTATCATTGGATATCTTTCCTTTATTGTGGAAATACTAAACCAGTACAAGCGTGGACATTTCTTCTCATAGGTAAGTCGTATTTTATTTTTATTGTAATACTGTTTGCTACCATACGTAAGTTGAGCAAATACCGCGATAATATAGAGTTGTTCCCCCATGGTACGTTAATCTGGGTCAGCCATCGTATGCTGTTTTATTTACATTTGAGCGCTTCGTTTGACACAGATTTTTTATAGGAATAGAAAGAGGGAAAGTCATTGAAACTTGACAAATTATAAATAAGCAACAATAGCAAAACAGTTTTAATATGTACAAGTAAGAACATTATGTACCGCGATAATACAGGGTTCCAGGCTACTAATAATTATTCTTATCTCAAAAAACTAAACACGTATATCTAAAATATCCAGAGAAATCCCTATCTTAAGAAATTAGGGCGGGTCCATTTTACAAAACTAGTCCATGCTGTCAAAGTCTCGTAAACAATGTACGTCTGCTCCTAGAAATTGGCTAATTATAAACATCTTCAAAACACCGACTCCCCATAATCAACAAATAATCGCTAAAATCTAACAGAGCCATAGACGGAGAAGTAAATACAAATAATACACACTTCATGTTTATTACAATATGTATAAAAACAGTGTAGGGCCCCGGGTGACCGATTTGTAGACTCTCACCTTTACAGATCACTGACATCTCATCTCTGTCTTCCGAGCTCAAGTCCCAGTTTGGCCAACGTGGTTATGTGAGAAAGTTTGCCAACAGGTTCCCGTGAGTAGGTGGTTTTTCTCTGAGTTTCCAATTTTCTTCCTCCACTAAATATACTGGCAACCGTGTATAGCCTACCATGTCCTGAAAATGGCGTTAAACCCACAAAACCAACCAATTATAAAAACAAAAGACATTCTAATAAATCTATTTTTCGACAAGGTGGTCAGAGTCTACATCTATCTATAGTTTCCCATAAACAAATTGTAAACAATGTAAAACAACTAAATTTTTTATGAATATAAAATGCAATTTTATGATGTAACAATAAATAAAATAGCCTGAAACATTTCCTAGAATGCCACGGAAAAAATCTTAGCTCTGTTTAAACCGGTGCAGCACATCTTAATTATCAACAGCATGGAACTCTCTTATTTCACGTCGGGGCAGCAAACAGATTTTGTCCTTACTTTGAACGCCAATTGCTTTACAAAACTGCAGCTGCAAAACTGACAATATCTCTTGGTAGAAGCAGATTTGGTCCTTTTAACTAAACTTTCACATAAACCAGTAAAAAGTATATTTTGAATAGCTGTACCTGCATGTCAGAGCTGTGTTTATTATACTTTTATTCGTTCTTTGCATGATATACATTGTGTGAGACTTGTGTTTGCCTCTTTTACTTGAACTTAAAATTACGAAATAGTATTGCTTCAAATAAATCAAAATTTATATTGCAAATTCAGTTATTTTGAGTGTACATTACCAGGTTGATCAAGTTTAATTACGAGTAATTTCAAAACGGAATTATTTCTCCATGTAGATAGAAAGTCCTAATCTTAAATTACATGCAACGGACAGCATATATAAACTTTAAAAATCATCGTGACTTACATCGTGGATAATTGAGAATAGAAGAGAGTAAACACCAGTTTAAAGAGTGTCCAATTACTTTGTTTATATAACCTCGATTAATTCGAACCAGCTGAAAGCTTTAAAATTCCATGCAATTTTACTCTGCTTATTTTCTTTCTTTGGGAAGTATCAAGGAGTTGGAAGTAATGACTTTGAATGATTATTTATTTTAGCACAAAAAAAAAAAAATCATCGATGAATTTGATTGAAACACCTCTTCATACGAAGGTTTACTTTATACAATCATGAAGTGAGTAAGTTGCCAAAACGTATGAAGTTAGACTTTTCTATTATTGTCCTTTCTTTCTGTTCTGCTACAAGAGCGAAAATAATAAAAGAATTTAAATTAATAAAATGAATAGGACATAACACTCTTCGTTTCAGTTGTACATTACAATTTAGAAAATTAAATCAATATATCCCCTTTTTCTATGAAATAATAGTAAATACGCTATTAAATTACCTACATGTATAATTGATAACCTAAAACTAACACGAAATAAAAAAGCAACAACTGGACTGAAGTCTAAACGTCAGTTGAAATCAACTTTAAGTTAGATGTGTTGAAAACCAGATTTCTGAGAAACTGTTATGAAAAGGAGGGCACAAAACTACTGGAATGATGATATCCAAACATGTTGATTTCAAACAAACACATGCTAATCATCCGAGGAGAGACAATTTTCCTCTTTTGAGTATATGAATGGTGGGTACAACAATTTTTACAGTGATTTTGCCTCTACTTCTTGCCCGTGCCATATCGTCTGCAAAGCTTTTGCTGTCAGCCTTGGACTGGTTATCCTTCTACTCTGCTTAAACAAGTGCATTACCATTCGCAGCTTCGAGATCAATGCTACAGATCATACCTCGAACGTGTGCCGAACCACTTCTGCTGTTTACGAAATAAAACTTGGCCAGGAATGGACTATTGTTTTTAAATTTGTAACTTCACCATCAATTCTACAATTAATACACTCTTAGGAATAGGTGAGGTAGTCCGAAAAGATATTTGTGGAGAAATTCTTGGTGAACAAATTGTATCATTTTTCTTTAAATTGCTGCATCAACATACATATGTAGCATGCTTTTATATCACAGAAATCGCCAAGGACGTTCCGACTGTAGCCTTATTTGGAATTTTAATTAATGCTGCTTATAATTTGCAGACCAGATCTGACCTCTAATATTCATAAAAGTGTTTGCCATACTTTTTTTTTAAAATTCCCTCTTGATTTAGCTCTGTATCACGCGTTGCTGCATGGCAGAAATTTTGACACGCTCTATACAATACTGTTGTAGGAAATATATTTAAAGAAATAACTTACATATAATCGTTTCGTTCTCTAGGAATTGTATATCACTAGATTCCCAAAATACTTGTGTCACATTGGCAATGCTGATGTAGTTACTAAGCCATCGTTTATAACATGTTTACACGCGACCAAATTAGCTCATAACAAGAAACCGTTTTGCAGCATTTGCATATTTAAACAAATATATAGTGTTGTTCGAATTCTGGAATAAGGAAAGACTGCAATGTAACTTCGAGACAAAGCTCTCTACAGTGTCATCTAACAAGATCATAAAGCGGCGCAAGGTTTTTGTTGTCATTTTGTGTAGATGGCAAATCTGGTTTTCTTTGTACAGAGAGCACCGTTTTATAATTTTATACATTTCATAAAATCATTTGACAAAAGTCCGATCTAATGAACACATGTGCTTAGTATTCAAGATAATGATTAGAACAGATAGACTTAATGAGGAGAAAATGTTCTCTTTGGAAAGGAATATACAGACCAATTATCAAACGGTGTCACGATACAATTGAGAGATCCATGCATTTTTTAACTTCACCGATGAAACCCTTGACGTTTCATATTTTACTTTACTTGACATTTGGAGCTTTAGTAACTGTTTGTTTAACGGGCTTATCTACAGTACGATTCACTCGCACATAGGTAATGATGTTCTTTACATTAGTTTTTGTGCGCCCTCTCAAAGAGCATTCTTTGTCATGTACGTCTTTTGAAAGCCAAAAAGATTTATAATTTTTCACAATGAAGGTAAATCACAAGGTAATTCATGTCGGATTGTCTGTTTCTTTTGTAACGTAGTTTCATTCTGAATTACATTGACAAAGATGCAGATTGAGTGCAACATCCAAAAATACCGTCGCACCAGTATTTCAATATCGTTGTTACAGAAGACGAATATCGCTACAGCGGTATACATATACCGTTCCAAGAAATATAAATACAGCTGCAACGACACCAGTATTAAAAATACCTTTCCAACGGTAAAGCTCATCGTTTTGGCAAATCTAACTAAAATCATATCTCCACTCTCCTATGTGAAGATCTAACAGCGACCGATTAGGGTTCACGTTTAGGTACCCTTTTAATGAGCCAATGGAAATGCAGCTTTCAGAAATCTGAAAGTGAATAAAATCGTTCGGAACACATTAATGCCCTTCAGCCATACTGCTTAGTCTCCCAAACGCGAAGATGTAAGACTTCATCTGATTGGCTGATAAAATGAACGATTATAGTAATAACATTAGCACAACAATACCCCTAAGCGGTCGCTGTCAGATTTTCTAGTAGGCTAGTGGTGGTCTGATTTTAATCAGATTGATAATTTTGGTATACCATAATACTAATACTGTGCGATGGTTAAACATATACATCATGAACAATCGGACATGTTCAGTACATATGAAAATCCTCGATTCATTTCAAGAATGTTTATTTTGATTTTTCTATATAGTCGCTAAAGATGGAATTACCAGTTCCGATAATCGGGCACCACTCGAGATGAAAATCGCTAGCTCAGTTGCTGAAACACTTTACTTCATCGTCTCAAACGTTGGGAAAACAAACCCGTTTCGTCCTCTTTTCACCCGCAGCTGTCTGCTGTGAGATTTCTTTTTCCTTTTTTTTCATTAGTATGCATAAACATGCTTAACCAAATATTGCGAGCCCTGAGTATAGTTTTTCAGAAGGTAGATCCATCATAACTTTCATTGTTGATTGAGTATACCAATTATCTGACTGAGTGCGCCAACTATCTGACTAATTAGGCCAATTATCTGATTGAGTATGCCAATTATCTGATTGAATGTACCAATCATCTGATTGAGTATGCCAATTATCTGATTGAGTATGCCAGTTATCTGATTGACTATGCCAATTATCTGAATGAGTATGCCAATTATCTGACTGATTAGACCAATTATCTAATTGAGTATGCCAATTATCTGATTGATTAGGCCAATTATCTGAGTGAGTATGCCAATTATGTGATTGATTAGGCCAATTATCTGATTGAGTATGCCAGTTAGACTTTTGCTTCCAATCAGTCACATATCAAGCAATAAGAGGCCACCTCTCTTGTTGTATCAATGCCTCTTAAATTGATTCGTTGATGGCGTATTTTTATTCATTTTTTGTGGCTTGCAGCGATGGAGGGCCTTGTGGTCGAATCTTGATCCTATTGTGCGTATGGAAAAGTAGCTGACTTTAATTTACAATTATAATGAAATTCAAATTTCATTACAGAAACGTAAATGCATTTTAAAAATGAGTCGGAAATTCCATTCGTTTAATATTAAAATGGTGTCATTTTTAAGAGAATATATATATATATATATATATATATATATATATATATATATATATATATATATATATATATATATATATATATATACTCTTTCCTTACTGCTGATCCATAAATAGGGGTGTATTCTGTATATAGCAGAAGCTAAACCCGTACTGCAAACGGCAGAAAGTCATTGATAATCCCTTGTAATCGACGTTCTCTAATATCTTTAAAATTTGAATGTCGTATTGATGTGTGGCTCGAATATGACAGATATAGGGTTTTGAACAGCTTAACTCCGCTCATCTTTTTGTTTGTATTCCCATCGATATACAATATTTCACCGCGTCGCTCGAATATTATATTGCTCTGAGCGGCTTCCGTGTAAACTATACTGATCGTTATTGTCCGTATTCATCATAAGGCGTCTGCATTCGTATTGAAAGAGTAGGTATTTTGGGTCTGTTCCATTATAGAATATGTTAATATAAAGAACCTTTTTATATTCTGTACGTCCATGCCTTTGGAAATACTCTCGTTTGTTTTCTCGGCTGTTTATAAGCAAGAGTGGAATAAATACTGTTGTCAACGGTAGTCAACGTAGAGTTATCCAGATCTACATATGAGAGACTTGTGCCATTCTGATTGCAAAGAGTTGTCCAGGTGTACAATGAGAGACTTGTGCCATTCTGATTACGTAGAATTGTCCAGGTGTACATATGAGAGAATTGTGCCTTTACGATTATTTCCATGACCGGATCTATAGGCTATTTCAGATGATTTATATGCGAATCTTCTGTCAGACACCTCATTATTGATTGCATGAACATATAGTTTTATATTGAGGTGTCTCTAGGATAGGTAGGGTCAGTGAAGGTCACGACGGGAACTTTTAAAACTGTTGTATTCCTTGTCGTTATTGTTACAGAATGCACTATTAACTTGATATACATTCAACTTTGTTTCAGATAATAGCGTTCATGATTGAAAATAGTAGATAATTAATACCCATGTGATAGAAACTTACGTTCGTACTACAATAGAAAGGGGGCTTGTTGTCATTTGAAAAAATATGAAAATCCGTAAAACATTTCTATACATTCATTTTCCTAAATATAATAAATTAGAATGTGCGTGTTTCCATTTTTCCTGCCTTTGTTTAAAGACGATGCATGCTGTTAGATTGCTTTTTGGCAGGAAACCCGTATAAACAGTCTGACATATAAAGCTAATCAGCTATTGATTTTGAGCCTCGAATTTCCACATTTATCAAATGAAAGTGCAAAATTAACTTCACTTACTGGGGAATAGTTGTGATTATTCAGGTAAAGATTATTCTGAGTATCAGTATTACAAGCTAGGACTCGGGCTAATTACTGCGGCATTCTCATAACAATACCTTATCGAGCAGTCATCTGGAAATCAAACCAAATGATGGAGAAATCCTACGTGGGAACATTTTAACAGAATTCAAACTGGATTAAAATTACGACAGACATAAAATTTGGATGTTGATTCACGTTGTACACAATGCTGAGTTATCATTCCTTGTTGGAGTATGTTGGTTCTCAATACCGCCATCCGCTGACTTACCTGTCTCTGCAAAAGACGCATGAAGAATATGACAACTCGACACTGTACGCAAGGTCAGGTAAGCTGAATGCAGAGTATTCATTACACATTCATTTCAACACACGGCTTGAATAGTTTATATCATTTTGTTTAAACCAAATTATTCAACAGTATGCAAACATTCCACATAAAATCTGCACAAATGTAAGATCTATATTTATCACTGGTAGTAACTTGATACGTATATTAAATAACTCTTTGAAAAGGAGTCGCGCTCTGTAACTATGAAATACATTCGGACGTATTGGTCGTTAAGCTTGTACCTTTAATGTAGGCTTCATATTTCTTGTGTTTAATATTGGAAAAAGAGATAAGTAGTTTAAGCCACATGATTCATCCAGGTTATAACTGTAATTAAAATGTGTATAAATATGTTTCGATCAGCTGATGAAATATGAGATGGATAATACTATTCGTAATTAAGTCAAGATTAATTTCTAGCTCTTGTCAGTTTACTGAGCTTTCCTACCGACATTATTAAAATGGTTATACACAATACCTGATGAAATTAAAATACAAACCAAGCATATAAACATTAGAACATGTATCATATGACTCAAATCGTACATATTAAGAATTTAAAAGTTACAAACATAAGATAGACGGCTCCGGTGGCCTAGTGGTTAAAGCGTCCGCCTCTCATGCGAGAGGTCAAGAGTTCGAACTCCGGCCGAGCCATACGAAGGACTTATAAAAATGGTAAATGGTATAAATGGTACTAGCAGCTGCCTAGCTAGGCGCTCAGCATTATGAGGTTAGTGTTAGGACTGGTCAGCCTGGTGTCAGGATAATGTGACTGGGTGGGGCATAATACTACATGTCTGCGGCATGATGCCCCTCCCATTGCTAGACATCACTATAAATCGCCACACTGCAGACATCATAGCGATATGACTGAAAAATTGTTAAAGCTAAGTTAAAAATTCAAATCACACGCACACAAAACATACACACACACACACATACACACATAAAATACTAACGCTCGTGCAAACAGTAAAACTTTATAAATAACTGATACAGTAAAATGTAAAGAAAATGTTGTGAAGAAAGAGCCAACAAGAGATCGAGGAAGACGGTTTTTTTTTTGTTTTTTTTTAACTTTCCAGAATGCTATCGGTGCATTCAACATGTACACAAATATAGAGCAATAATTCATATCTCAAGAAGTTTAATAACGGACTAAAAGAATTTATATACCGGACGCTGATTTATTTTTGTCCGTGGTCAACTATGGAGACAATATACCCCAACTCCAAAAGACAGTTCAGTAGATGTGGACTCGTTTGAAATAAAGTATATATAACAAATTCAAAAACGGGAAGGGAGGTATATATTCTCATTTTGCTATCCAAGGAATAAAGCTTATTTTAATGTTCAGTTTATTTTAGTGCTGATGTATACATTAGATAACTATGTCAGTAAACCCCTTACTGACCTTGAATTATCTATAATTATGCCAGTAAACCCCTTACTGACCTTGAATTACCCATAACTATGTCAGTAAACCCCTTACTGACCTTGAGTTAACTAACCATGACCAGGACAGCTTTTACTCGCAACTCTGACAGCGAATTTCGTCCAAACTATTAACTTTAATTTCATCTGTAGCCACTTTACGCCTCCAAGTTTTAAACTTTGCCTCCGGTGAAACAATGATTTCAACCGATTAAATCTGGAATTAAAGTAAGTTTTTCACTTCGGAAGTTTTTTTTTTTATTTTTAAATTCAAGACTTAGTCTATATTCGGTGTGTACCATACCTTTCCCTCTCAAATAACATGCCCGTCCATTTTATATTTTCTATTTGTTAAGTCTAATCCGTCCTTTTTTTTTTTTTTTAGAAAACTATAAAGTCCAATCCGTCTTAAATAGTCTGAAATAACTGCTCTTGAAATTGAATTTAATGGAATTAGTGTCAACCACGCTACGATACATTGTAAAACGTAGAAAAGGTGTACACCAATCGATGTTAAACATGCCTCATTGAAAAACAATGAACGGCTATCTTGTATCGCAGGTATTGCACTGACGCCATATTAATACGTGTATAGAGCTCAGCTAACTGACATGAGCATATACCCAGAACTGGCATCAAATAATGTGCCGGCATATCTGTGTCTACATTATGGCTTAACATTTAGGTAGAACAGCAAGAAACAGACCTGCCGGTCCATTATGCAAAGACAGAGATGTGATTTGGCTGCTCATTGTTGTATGCGCGTTGTGCGCATATCAACATAATATCTAGAGTCAATTCTTCCACTCACTTAAAGCTATTGTTTCACCAGTAAGGTCATTGGTATGCGGCGACACGTTACCTTTTCCAACACATTTGCTTGGAAACCAGCGTAAAGCACAATAGTAATGCACAGAGGTTTCACTGTTAAAACTGACAATTGGTTGCACAGTTCCACATAGTAAAATATTTATCTTCTTTGTGAATTCATTTTATCGTGTTTTCATTCTGACCAAGATAATTTAAAAGGACGAATCTTTGCACGGGAAGCTACTCAGGCTAGGAGCAACAGTGATCTCCATTTTATCAGCCTAATATAATAAGTGGTGACAAGCTATTGGAATTTTTCGTTCGACGATTATATTGACCAAAATATGCAGTATTGATTGATGAACGTTCAGTTATGGACATTTATGAATCTGGAAAGGTTCTGTGGATAAAAGGAATAAGTTTGGATTCGATCTGTACTTCGAGATTTTCTAGTTTGGTTCAAGGGTCATGGTGACACCTTATACAGTTTTACTCGAGGAAAAAAGGCAGGAGATGTTATATACAAAGACCACAAGAACCATCCCATGTGGAACGTTCAAACTATCGTCTTATAAAATGTGGCGATTGTGTGGATTAAACTTCTAGAGACCATGAACGAAGACAAAATAAAATCAAGAGAAAGAAGAGCCGTATCTTTATAAATATTCATAGGAATTGATAGTTAGGTACATGCGCAAACTTTGGACTTTATGCCTGCGTGAGAGGATTTGGTGGAAATATGTTTCTGCGACCAACATTTTAAGTCACGTGACTAACTGAAAGAAATTGTTATGTCCGGAAATTTAAAAGCAGTGCATCAGAGCCAAAATACGTAAGCATGAGACTTCAAATGTCTGCCAGAAATCTTGGCATAAGAACTCAGCCAAAGCTACGATATAAAGCATCAGATGCTAGCAGCTACATTTTAACGTAAGGCCTCAGATACCAATGAACAGCTTGACCAGCAAGAGCCTTGATATAAAGTCTGGCATAACCTATAGGATACAAGTGAAATCTAAGATCTAATATGACAGAAATGTGGACCCCTTCACTAATAAAATCTAATACAACGGCAGAGCTGAGCACGGCCAATGGTGTTTCTACGGTCGAATTTCTGCAGCGGCCAGAGTCCGTACCATATCGTTCAGATATGCTACCATTTCTAACAAGTCTGGAGAATCAGCGGAACTGTTTTTCCTTGGATGACATTGAACTACTGAAAATATTAGATTTGCAGAGGAGTGCGGTAAAAAAGAAAAAGACTACCAAACAGGTGCATCTTGCAGACGATCTGGTCTTCACCTCCAAAATACATAGTAAAATTAAGGACACCAAAACCGTGCAACGTCAGCCCCGTGCATTCACACCCTCCATGGAATCACGGCTCAACAGGGATGAATTAGCCACATCTCAGACTTCCTTTCCGAATATTCCTTATTACAGATGGTCTGGGTGGTCACTCCAAAAAGGTAATTTAGCTCCATATTCGCTGTCTTTTTATGCCTCTTTTTGTCTATCACAAACTGGTTTGATCATAGAAGAAGTGAAATCGAAAAATTCGATTGTGGCTAACAGCAATGACGGCTATATGCACACACGCCTAAAAATTTTGCTTACTAACTGCCGTAATGGTTTGAGTAATCTACAAAACTACCGTGTATGCACAATAATGCATGGGAGAAGTATTAACGCGGCAAAATGACAAATAACGCATACGTGAAGACACTTTGTCAAGATCCAATGAGGGAACGGACTGACAGTCGATGATTTTATTTGAAACATACATAAACTGTCACACTGAAGTTTACATAAGTAACTCAAGGAACATTCATATGAATGTATTTTCTTTTTCGTCATGTATACTTGCATATTCGCCATTTTCTCACAGACGATAAGGTCATTTGAAAATCTTTACTGGCGCATATTTATTTTCCCGTTTTCGCAAAATGAACACATTTTGGTTGGTTGCGATAAGGAAGTGAAACAATGAGAAGAAGCACTTTCCATACGCTAACGTTATTGCACTGGTGACTTTTTATGAGGAAAATTTATCATTTGAAAAAATAACAGGTGGATAAGAAACACAAGGCAAGAATGAATTAAGTCATGGCCTTCCTTTAAATCTGTATTCAATAGGTTTTTTTAGGTAGCACTGGGGTATAAGTGTTCGTTTCTGTCAGTAAAAATGGAAGCTATCGACAACATCCATTTCTTATAGGTGGTTATTGTTTATCCATGACTAAAATAAACAATGAAAGGTTTGTCAGCCCTTGAATGCCAGTAAATATTATTACAGGTGTGTGGCTGATTTATCGGCCCTACTAAAGGTAGCGCACACATGTCACAAATACTTCGGTAGCTACACGAAACTAACCAGCGCCACAACTAGTATGTGGTGCCTTAGCTGTACCGAGCTGTGCAAACGTTTTGTACATCTAGTTATCTCTCATTCGTACTGAGCCATTGGTGTATTATCCAAAACGTTATCATCTGATATTTGAAAACGCGATGTCATTTAGTATGTGGCTTGATGTTCCACTTACTTTAGCGCATTTGCTTAATACCTTCAATAGATATGGTGATATCGGATGACAAACAAATCATTTGAACGTAATCTTTTCATTCATATCGAGACGTCTTGAATCCATCCAATAATAAAGCATAGTTTGATTTCTATGTAGCAATGAATTTCCAAAGTCCGAGTATGTCTATGCTGCCTTTACCGCGTATCTCGAGCCTTCAAGCCTCACTACAACCATTCCGTATATCTGTATGCCTTAATGTGATAATTCTTGCAAAATTCATGAATGGTGAACTTCGACTAGGATGCACACCTTACCCTGAATACTGACAGTGAAACGCATTCTTTTGGTGTGGATAAATTTCGACATTATGAGACAATTTGTTTTTGTTTTTTTAATGTGAACTTAACAAAGGTTTTCGATGATGTGGTGCCATAGACAATCTTTCAAAGAGAATGCGGTTGATAATATATATTTTAGCTGTATGCCTAAAATTGTTATCTTCCTAAACCATGGTGACTAAGTTAATCTATCACCTTTCACTTTTAACAAAAATGCGGTTGATATTGTATATTTTAACTCTATACACCTAGGATTGTACTTTTCTTAAGTCATTATCTTTAATATTGTGTATACCTTTTCGGTTATTTTAACATATTTGCTTTCTTCTTATGTCTCTTTTTGTCTATCACAAATATCACCACAGCCGTCAGTTTGTTTTTGTTTTTCTCCACATGTAAAAAATTAGGCCGTTAAAGAGCGTAGCCATGCATAGAGAAATTCACTTGCCTATTAAACTATTTTTAACTTGGTTTTGTAAATTTAATGGAAGATTCACTTGTCCATTTGTTATGTGTATCTGTATTGTGTGTTTTACTTTTGCCTATAGATTACATAGTAGGTATAAATAGGTGCTGACAAGTCTTAAAATGAATCGCAATAACTAACATGTTTACAAGTTTGGGTGTGATTTGCCATTGGATGGTTCACTTTGGGGGTTCTGTTGCGATGTGGAGTATTGTGTCGTAAGTCACATACAGAGTTGGAAAATATTGCGAGGTAGAGCCGTATGGATGTATATACGGACATTTAAGTGGACAATTAATTAATTCCAATTCATATGTTTTAGTTTTAATATCAATATGCAGATGTGTTTAATGTTGTGTTTAGAAATGATTTAAGAGGAAACATTTGTTTGGATTATTTATTAGAATTATCATGCGTTCATTGTTTCTGGACTAAAATATTATTCTGGGATTATTATGATTTTATTCAAAGTAGTTCTGAACAATGCCATTATGATACATGAAGACAGTTTGGCACATCAAGCTCATACGAGATATGGAATTCATTCGGAACACTCGATTCTTTTGGACTTGTATAGAAGTTTTTACGATTATTTTGGATTTGTTTCATAATAGTGTAAGTTCCTCGTAAATTTTCATTTTATAACTTAGAGAATTAAATTATTTGTTAAGTTTTTAAAAACTTGTAGGTTTTGCTTCTTTCTGTTATTTAGTTTAAGACCATCGAGTCATAACAAAATTGGGGGCTCGTCCGGGGTACGAATTTCTGAATAAAATATTTGGAAGAAATTTAATTTGTTTCTTAAATTTAAATTCATTTTGTTTCGGAATTTTCTTAGTCCCTGGTATTTTGATTTCCCATAATGAAACCAACAAGCTTTCACAATGTCATCTAGGGTGACGAGTTTTATTAAATCGCTACATCCAGAAGTCAATGATCCTATTGTCATTTATTAACCCGCTGCCTTCCGAAATAGAACGTACAGGCTCCAACATGACTTCAGGTTGTGGATGCCTATTCTCTCCGGCACTGCACATAGGATTGCCATGACTGTTGCCTACAACAGGTTGGACCGCAATATCGTTGGGGTTTGCAATATCAGTTAATTGGAAGGGGGGGGGGGGGAGTTGGAGTCTATATTTGTAACTTTTTACTTGGAGTCCATATTTGTAAGTTTTTACTTAGAGTCCATATTTGCAGCTTTCTTTCTGGAGTGCAAGATAACATGACACCAATGTTACCAACGATCTACTGTTGGATCTGAGATGAGAGACTCGGTTGCTAGCTAGTGCATTTTTGTGATTCCCCTGTGTCGTTGACAACCCGCTGTCTTTGGTTACATTGTACACTCTAAAACCGCGAAAACGTACCAAGTAACGCATTTTTGGTGCATGTTTAAGAGATTTACGTAACCTCCGACACAAAATATTCTGGTGTACGAATGGTTTTCCTTTATTCAAAGTGTCTGTAAAACACAAATACTGTTGTTCAGATTTTTTCTGCAATAATGTGCAGTGATCAATAGTTACTATTAGTTTTCTTCTATTCTGTTTTACTGTTGAGAAATGTCTGCTTGTATTTTTTGTGTAACACTGTCATGATTAAATTTAATTTAGAAGAAAGAAACCTTTAATTTTCATGAAAATTTGTAGAATTGTCTCATTTGATATTGGTAAGAAGACTATGTACTTGTATTGCAAACATTTCATTTATCCGTGCATGGCGAAACATTCTCATAATTAATGCTTTATGATCGATTTGCATGCGGTACTTTAAATTTACCCTTATTCACGTTAGATGATAATTTCGTCTTTATCCTCGTAACAAACATAAAACAAGGACTTAAATGTAAAGACCAAAGTGTTTCATTTGCTGGCATAATGCTCGAATACTTGCAGAAACTATATTCTTACAAATTTCAATATAAGTATGGAGATTTCAGTCGTAAAAACTCTTTCATTTCTATCTTCGGTAGACTCTATCGAAAAGGAAACAAACAGCTGGGCATTACGTTAAGAAAAAAAGTCAATTATTCTGCTTTTCCCAACTTTCACTTTGATCATCAAGGGTTGCTGTTTATTTTTATTTTTTATTAATTTAGCGCCAATAATAGTTATACATTGACGAATATATTAGTTACTTTATAAATGAATCTCGTATACATTGCTAATACTGTCGGGTGTAAGAGGTTGTGAATGACAGATGCACCTCATATCTTGATTGTTGGATGAAGGACATGCACGGATGAAACAATATCGATTACTTACCTGTGTCGGCTTCTAATCATCAATAGCTATGTTCGATTCTGAATTGTCGCCAAGTAGCAATGTCAAAAGAGAGTGGCATCTAAGAATGTCTCAAAACTGAGAATTACTTACCATAAGTGGAAATGATTTCCGATATGTCGGAGATCTTAATCCGAATAATAACGATCACTTACAATCACGTCCAATGAACAAATCGGTTGAAACTCTCGACCTCCCCAAGCCATATTTCACTTTGTGTAATGTTTAATTTGGCCAGGTTTAATCTGAAAAAGAAAGCGTTAAGGATCAGTATTGTCACCTAGATTATTGATGTTTTGCCGACATGTCAGGTATCATTGATCTTAAAGTGCCTGATTCGGACAGGTTTTCTATCTCTCGTATGGACCGTAATTCATTCTTAATATGAACCGCTAGATGGCTGTCACTTAGATAGCGATGTTGCTGACACTTGCATGTAGATAAGGTGACATATATTGATTGTCGCAATGATATTTCCAGTAACTGACAATAATAGAAATCAGCTTGTTTTGATATTCTGGAAGTCATCTAGTCTTGATATTTGGTCTGTTCTGAAACTGTCGTTATGCTGTGTTGGATACTGATTTCAGGGAAGTTTCTATGAATCTTAGGTTATGTACTCGTTCTGTAATCGGATGATTTAATTGGTGGTATCCAATAAACTCATTTTCCATCTGATGAGGATCACAAAATGTGAATATGTATCTGTCGTCTGTTGATATGCGACAAACAGACGGACTTGGAGTTGGACAGGCCAGTGGTAAGACCCTATACACAAATTTAGCGCAAGCTATCACTTTCATATAGTAATATCTTGGTTTAGTCGCTCACCTAAGGGGCCGACCATTCGACCATTTAATTTTCGGGGCGGTAGAGGGGGAGAGCATGGGATTTTTGTGAAGAAATAGAATATATATATATATATATATATATATATATATATATATATATATATATATATATATATATATATATATATATATGAGGTAAAAGAAAACAAATTTGACCGCATGTGTGCAGTTTAACATGTTATATTTATATTTATGTGGTAGTTGGAGTTATTATATCATGTAATTTTCATCAAAATTGGTTTTGTGATGTAAGTTTTGAATATGGACCATTGTACATTTCACTGTGTTTTAAAGACCTAGGTTATATTAAATGTACAGACTCAACGCTCTGTGAATTTAGTAATAGAAAATTTGAGCGGCACAATAGTTCGTGAGAAAAAGGAATCAAAGAATTATTTTAAACAATTTAAGGAGACTGACTTCATTATGTCGTAAACAAAAATTAATTTAGATTTACGTTTTGAGCTATTCTTGTTAACAATTAATTATAACACAGATGTCTCACTGGTCGTATTTTGTCCTTTTTTCCAAAACAGATGACTACATCAGTTACAGTTAACTCTGAAAAATTGCTTTTTCTCTGGCAGTGACTCTGTGTATTTGTCAGTCTGCATAAAAGAAGGAAGCAAATCATCTTGATGTTGTAACTTTTAGGGATGTTTAATTGAAAGCTAGTCAAAATAACATAGGCGTCAGGATTGACCGGTAGCTCGAAACGATACAATATTTTGTCAGTGGGAACTTTACGCATATAGCAGCTTAAATGATCCAGATGTATATGTACATAAGTTGTCAATAAAGAACTTCTAGAACGATTTCGATCCATTATCTACCATAGTCTCAAGTTTTGCATTCCGCAGGATACCTTGATTCTAATTTGAGTTTAGTATTTGTAAAGGAAGGCAGATATTTGTTTGAACACTTCTTAAGTTTGTACCCAAAGCTAATAAATTGCTTGCAAACGGATATCAAACATAAATGACATGGCATAAGTACTTTTAATCAATGGAAACCATTACTATCAATCATACATTACATATATACACCGCAGAATATAAGCCTCTTTCAATGTATATTCCAAACTTACGGTTTTAAACTTGATGATTTTTGACAAGGACATAGTTTTCACAGTAACTGTGGAAGCGCTTAAAGCTCATCTAAATTACCAGGATGTGAAAGCTTTCTTGTGTGTGTGTGTGTGTGTGTGTGTGTGTGTGTGTGTGTGTGTGTGTTATGGATTTTTAAGGTAGCTTTAAAAATTTTCAGTCATATCGCTACGATGTCTGCATTGTGGCAGTTTATAGTGATCTAGCACCTAGGCATCATGCCACAGATATGTAGCATGATATCCCACTCAGTTGCATTATCCTGACACCAGGACGACCAGTCCTAACACTAACCTCTTAATGCTGAACGCCTAGCGAGGCAGCTGTTAGTATCATTTGTTTAAAAGTCTTTGGTATGGCTCGGCCGGGGTTCGAACCCGCGACCTCCCGCATTCGAGGCGGACACTCTAACCATTAGGCCACTGGAGCGGTGAAAGCTTTCTTTATAGTTTTGCAGTCAGTGTGAACTAAATCTTAAAAGTCAAAGTGCACAATAAATTTGGACAAGCGGGCACCAGTAATCTGATTGCCTGCTTTTAAGTTTAAAATTATATTTTTTTTTCTCATTCCAATCCCGATAACGTTTTTAATAAAAGTTTCTTCTTTAATTAAGGTCTCCAATTATGCAGTGCATAAAAGCATCAGGAATAAACTTCTAATTTTTAATTTTACTTCATTCTAAGTATCAATTGAATTCAAAGCTGTCGTTGAAAATTAATGAAATAACTTGAATTCTCCTCTTTCAAACCATCGTAAGCTTATTTTGACGTTTCGCAAAAGGACTAAAGCCAGCAATTTCATCAGTACAAGAATAGCAGATTAATTCTCTTCGCAATATCTTCTTTATATTCGTGTTTTGTTTCCTGCGTTTGCTTCTGTACAAATACAGCATTTAGAAAGATAAACGCGTGTATACTTGGACAACGCCTTGCATATTAAGTGGAATGGTGGGCGGGGTGGGGGACAAATTTGTCCGGAAAGCGGATTTGTCATTTATACATATTTGTTAACGAAGTGCATACAGTTATATTGCTAATTCAGGGTTTTCTCTACATTTGAGTTTAAACTCTCACCTACATCATTCGTGATAGAAAACCGTGCATGTTTGTCTTGTGTTGGTAATGATAGAAAACCGTGCATGTTTGTCTTGTGTTGGTAATGATAGAAAACCGTGCATGTTTGTCTTGTGTTGGTAATTTTCTATCGCATCTGAAATTCACTGTCTTAGTAAACATTAACTCAATGACCTCGTATATGTATTCGTATCTTCTTTCTTTCAAGCTTCACGGTTTCCATGCTTTTAACAGTCAATCTTCCAATGGGGGAAACACCGTTTCCTAATACATACAGTTGAACTCATTCTATTATAAAATCTAAGTAAAATATAAGATATTTAGCGTTTTATATCTCAGTGCCGGATTAAACCCTGTGGAGGCCCTAGGCAGTCAAAATCTCGGTCCCCCCCACCCGCAAATTATCTTCTAATACGTTTTTAATTTTATCAACCAACAATTTTAATAAACCAATTTTATTATACAAAACAAACATTAGCAATTATTAATGTTATTAAACAATATAACATATTATGTTATTAAACAAAAATTATTAAATATTATTAAACAATATTACACAATATTATTAAACAAAAGTTTTAAAAAATTTTAATTTTAATAAACCAACAAAACTTGTCGCGGGGCCTCTAAAAGGTGTGGGGCCCATAGGCCGGTGCCTACTCTGCCTATTTGGTAATCCGGCACTGATGTAACTATACCTAAAAGAAGCAATTCTTTTTGTGACACATATTAAACTTAAGATTCGCGTGAAAACACAATGCAATTAAGTTTAGTTCACTTACACATTGGTACTTTCCATATGGTCAGGATCAATTACTGAACAAGCGCTCCTTGCACTGTTTTGATATTTATGATTAAACTCAATCTCACCGTTCCAGTCACTCGCACGCGGAATACGTGGACTTTTTGCTAGAGGCTTTATGCATTAGCCAGTTGTAACAATTGGTTTAAGGTACAAATTCAATGCTGGTCAGACAAGGAAACCAGCCAAAATAAATTTTAAAAAAACAAAACAAAAACAATATAAAACAAACAAAAACGCTTTTGGCCACTTTAGTGTCTTTGGTACGCTGCAATTGTTACGGTGAAACAATGCTTATTTTTAATAAAATTACAGGCCAAAACTTACTGCGAATTTGTACTTCATCATCGATTCAAGGTAAGTTTTTGCCTCTAATTTGTATACGTTAGCTATGAGGCGAAGCGTACTGTCATGATGTTGTGGATGGCTTGCACTTGAGGTAAGGAAGAAACCTATCGACTTGGGGTTTTAAAGGTCACGTTCAAGGTCATTGTGGCACAAAGAAAAAGTGTTTTGCAGAATAACTTTTATTCTAGAATAAATTCTTTGACCAAAGTTCTTGGATCGCGTGGACTATAATAAATAAACGTACAAAATTATTGGATCAAAAGGTTTGAGGTCAAGGTCATGGTTAGTATAATAAGAAAACACTCGTTTCACAGTAAGTTTATTTCAAGACCATACATCTTGATCAAAGGTTTAGGTCACTGAGATCTGTTGGTCAATAATCTTCAGTGAACCGTTATATTAGTGCGCACTATTACACATGGGGTGGGGGTGAACTGACTGTCACAGTACTTTTGTTATGTAAGCAATGTTTTTTGAAAATATATGTTGCGCACACAAATACACCCAGGTTGCAGCTATTTTTCTTGGCTGGTTTTCTTGTCTGAGCGACTTTGATTGTTTCAGATACTTTAAGTAATTGTTTTGACTGGCAAATTTAAAGCTAGAACGAAAATCCGAAGTGATCCAAATACGCGTCAAGTTAGGATGGTGTAGTCGGGCACTACAAAGGTTTCAATCAACCGCAAACGATACACGTCTTATCGGTGTAGAGTAACGCTATAACCAGTAGACAACAGTCGTTCTTTTTGTTTAACTGTGGCATATATTTGATAAAAACAAAGATATACAAACCACGCGAGTGCCACTGTTCCGTATGCATTCACTCCCGTTCACTGTTGTTTCCAAAAGAGATGTAACACTCACCGGGTCTGCGTATCAGCACGCATATTTAATGCTGAATGGCTGAAATCAAGTCAGTTTGATAACCCCTGTGTCAAAAGAAATAATGAATTCATACCATGGAACTCTGCTTCCCACAGACCCACCCGAGCCTAGCAACCAGGTCTGTCATTTAATTATTGTATGTTGATTTTCCGATATTAAGCTGGATCTTAAACTAATGTTTCTCTGACCATTTGTCACCTTTAATCGATCTGGACTACAATCAGTGAAATGTGACTTACGTAAAAACGGACAAACTGGAGAACATACGGGCCTATCCTCGTCGTATGTGTAAGTTCATAGTACTTTTGTCTTTTTCATTAAATATGCATGCATTCGTGTGTCCTCAACTCATTTTCAGTTAACTTGTAAGTATCAAAGGTAAGTTCATTTTTGAACTACTTACATCACATCTATGTATCCATCATTTCATATGCCAGGCCCGCCAAAACGTTTTGTTCAGAAATTCTGCAATTTTTATTTAGTATTCGGCTTTTGTCAGGAGATTTGATGGGCCTGTAAAAATTGTAGGAAGAAAGTGCCGATAAATCAACTAACTATTTGTTGTTTTGATTGTTAGTAAAAAAAAAAGAATGACCAATTGTGTGTACATGAAATCGACAATCGCCTCCGAAACATATCTGGGGTGTTGCTAGGTTGATGAAAATACGTTTATCACAAACCCACGCTATGTTTTGGGTGCCTGCTTTCGGGTAAGCGATAACCATCTAATGTGTAATCTACGCCCAAATAATTATTCACAATTTCAGAACCTCAAATCCGGAGATTTAAAATAAAAAAAAATACAAATCCAAAGATTCTGAGACGGAGCTAGGCCGGACAATCCATTTTGTATGCGGAGATCTGGTCATCCCAGCGCTCGTTCTGTCATTTACGGTTCATCTGTGAACAAACCAACCAATCAACCAGTCAGTCTCTACATATATGTCCTCCTATGAACCTACATACGTACCCACTTATTTTATCCACTAGTCGTCATCTACCAGAGGTAGTGGTGCTTTGAGTATATATGTCGGAAGATACGTGAGTTGACGTAACATAGGTAAACGACAGTAACCTAGAAATGTTGGAGAAGGAGAACAATTCTGCTACGAACAAGCAACATGCTGTTAAATCCGGGCGCCCTGTCGTATCCTACGATTTTGAGGCGTTTTCATCATTTTAAAGATGGTCGCGAAGCTATGGAAGATGACCCACGTTCTGGGAGACCGTTGGCTGTGATTGGCTAGCCGGAAGTGGTTGCTGTGAAGGGGCCATTAAATGAAGATGCTCGATACAAAGTGGAAAAATTCTCAGAAAGTTCTGTGGAAATGTGTCCTGCATTTTATTTGACGGATTTTGAAAAGCCGACTCGGATTGAAATCGACAAAGCAGCTCGTCAGATATGAAAAGAGTGACCCGAAACGATGGATGAGATTGTCACAGGAGATGAAACATAGATTTACTGTTTTGAACACTATTCACGAGAAAATAATAAAGTTTGTATTGGAGAAATAAACAGAGACCAGAAATAGTTCGACGTAGATATACTGACAAGAAAGTTTTTAAGGCATTACTTTTCTCGATGAAAAAAGACCAGTTGTCCATGTACTCGTGCCTGCCTCCGACTGTGTCATCGGACACTTTAAGTGTTGTCAAAAGTTGTGGAACACTTTTAAATCTATTTATTCCATGACAACGCACTGACGCATAAATTCGTCATCGTGAGAAACTTTCTAAAGGAGTACATCATCCAAATTTTGCCAAATGCTCCATGCAGCCCAGATTTAGTTCCACGCGATTTTTGGCCGAGTCCCGATATCGCTGAGCGTCAGGCGAATTGAAACCTGCCATGCTGTTGAAGTGCAGTTTTCCTGTGTATGAACAACATACCAATAGGTGAAAACAAAATGGGATTAATAACTTAATAATCATGCTATAAAATGTGTAGAGGTGCATAGGGAGTACTTCGAAGCGATGCACTGATGCATTGATTACTAATAAAGAACATCGTTGTGCATCACACTAACAATCATATCTTTTTAAAAAACCATTCTTTTGAGAACAGTTTCGGTTTAGAATCCGTATATTACCAGTGAACTTGCTGACAGCTTTTAAAAAAAGGGTTTGATGTACATTTAAACTTTATACAAAGGACACTTTTCAACATGGAGAAGAAAGAAAAACAACAATGGTTGTTCTCTGGGCGTCTTGTACCCACACGTTTCATAGTAATTTAATTTTCATACCGATTTACTTAATTGGTTGTTCAAATTAATATGATTTCAATTTTAAAGGTCAGTAATACATATCTGATGTCAATATATGTCAATAAAATGTTTAAACATTTCTCGTCAAATTGAGATTTTACATTATCTCGCTTTCGATACTGCTGACAATATCAATATTTTTTTCACAGAGGTCGACATAGTAAAAAGAATTCGACATTACTTTTTAGTTTTAAAAGTTAACACATAAGAACCTTTTTAGTGCTTAAGAAGAGACCCAACGATTACTTCAATTTGAGGAAATTCTCAACATTTCCTTATTTACATAGACAAGACTACCTTAATCAAAATTCAGGATTTTATGGCAGTATTTTAGTCCCTGATGCCTGCTGAATGCTTTTTGGGGGAAAAACATAATTTTTACCAATGAAATCTGAATTTCATGAAGAAATTGGCCGTGTTTAATGAATCTGGGAGGATATACTTTTGTATGCAAAATCCGTTTAAATTCTAAAAGATAAGGAGTTTTGTTTGTAACATGGCTGACATGAGTCAAAATTGTATGAAAATTAAACTTTGTGAAAGATTCATTGCTTGAAGCGTGGAAAGTGTACGTGGACTTTAATTTATCAAATCTTTATCGTAGTGGTTTACATGATATAAAAACACAGTAAATACACGTTCATTTCTGGTCCGATCGAATCGATCTATTTTCCATTAATTGTGATAAGATTTATTTCTAATCGAGTTGTTCAAACAATCGACGAAATGATAATTCTGTCTGCTATCTACAGTTGATAAGCTCAGTACATTTTGACACAGCACGAAATTTATAAAACGTGTCAACAATTTCATTATTTGTACAGTGATTTACCATGTAAAAGATGTTAGAATAAATTATTTATTTTTTATTTGTTGTGGTTTTAAGACTCACCGATAAATATAAGGATATATAATACAATTAAGAGGTTAAAAGGTTTAAATATTTTAGAGTAAAGAACTGGGTGGTGTAAGAACTAGGAACTACAATACCTTGGGTGTGCAGAAATACGGTGAATGAATGGTCTTGCCAAACTTTTTCATTCAAATAACGTATGTAGTGTTTCCGCACGCTGTTTATTAAGAAGCTCGAATTTCGACCTCAAGCCAGCAATTTCATCAGTACAAGATATTGTGTACATCGTTCCTAAGTCTAATATTCTCTCTCTCTCTCTCTCTCTCTCTCTCTCTCTCTCTCTCTCTCTCTCGTCAAAAGACACCTCTGACCTTTTGAGAGAGATGAATTTCAAGTGAGGATTCCTTCCCTTAATTATTATCATCTGTTTCCCGTGTTCAAACAAAACTTTTGTTCTTTTTAATGTTCAATTCATATAGTTTTAACACGTAACTTTTATTCTTTTATAAATGTTCAATTGATATAGATTTAAAACCTCACTTTTGTTCTTTTTAAATGTTCAATTCGCATATTTGCAAAATATCACTTTTTCTTTTAAAATTTTCAAATCATTTAGTTTTAAAATATCGCTTTTGTACTTGTTAGATCTTCAATTCATATAGTTTTAATACGTCGCTTTTGAAATTGTTAGGTCTTCAGTTCATATAGTTTTATGAGTAAACATTTCCATCTGATTTAAATAAATATAAAACTGTTATTACGGATATATTATTTAGGTGAAAAAAAAGTTATTACGGACATCTGATTTAGATGAAGAAAAAAACCCAACATCTGTTATTACGGATATCTGATTTAGGTGAAAATAAAACTTATGACGAACATCTGATTTAGATGAAAATAAAACTGTTATTACGGACATATTTACATGAAAATAAAACTTATGACGGACATCTGATTTAGATGAAAATAAAACTGTTAATACCGACAGATGTGAGAAACATTGACAAAAGGTCACCACCACGCTGTTTCCTCTGTTTGACGCAAACCTGAGATTAGGAGTGTCTCAGCTGAGCCATTATATTCTTGTGGAAACAGAATTAGCGTAAATTCATTTAAATGACGAGACTGTGATTAAAACAGAACAGTTTCAGCCGATAGTAACAAAAATGAGTTTAAATTAGTCCAAGAATTCCTATTCCTATTCCCAATGCAATATTACGTCCAAGAATTGCTAAGTTATTTATCAGTATTTAGCCATACTTGCCAAAGAGGACAAAGTTATTTATCCGTATTTAATCATTTAATCACTCCCTCAAGTTATCGAGGGAGTGATGTATGTCATACACGCTCCATCAGTCCAATGTCATGATATTGCCTGGTCCTAATCAAATATGTACCAGTCCAATTGTCATGATATTGCCTGGTCCTAATCAAATATGTACCAGTGTAATGTTGTGATATTGCCTGGTCCTAATCAAATATGTACCAGTCCAATGTCATGATCCAGGAGGACAAAGTTATTTATCAGTATTTAGTCATACTTGCCAAAGAGGACAAAGTTATTTATCCGTATTTAATCATACTTACCAGGAGGACAAAGTTATTTATCAGTATTTAGTCATACTTGCCAGGAGGACGAAGTTATTTATTAGCGAGTACCCGCTAAAAGCCAGCAGTGAAATTTATTTGTCTATTGAGTTTGACTTGTAAGATGGAGATGGATATACTATCCGATGTAGGTAGGGAACTTTTCTGGTATTTTAATTGTCTGTTCCATGCTCTGGCTTCTTTCTTATATTTTTGGCAAATGTAGGAAATTTATATGTAATGGTGTTCTAACATTTTTAATGTATAAGACGACAATTAAGTTATATCCTCTGAAACAAATGAATGCCAACCTCACACAGAAGTAAAGGCTTTGATATTTTCTTTATTTTTGTTCCTCTTTTTTTTTTTTCTTTTACTTTTGGTATATTCCATGAGCACATACGAATTGCCAGTCTGTCCTTTTGATATTATTTACACAGGAATCTTCTCGTTACTGTTACATTGGGTTCGATTTCGTAGTGCTAATAAGTCTCTATCGGCATACCGTGTTCCACTCCATGTCTTTCTTTTATAGAACGTTTTAAGAGCAGCCATGAACTCTTTGCATTGAATGTTTTTAATGTTTTTGTTTGATATAGTGTGATTTTGGCCAAATTTATATACAAATATATCTTGATAATACGGAAGATTTTGGTTATTTTAAATTTAAATACATGCATGTCTTCTAGTTTTTAAAAATTTTCCAGGATTTAGGTTTTAAAATAGGCAATAAATAAAAAGGCTTCTCCTTGCTTGCAAAGCAAAAAATTTTATAACATTGTTTTAATCACAAAAGCTCAGCGTGCCTAACAGAAATGACTAGTAACCTCTATTTGTTTTCAACAAATAAATTGCTCTACCAATTCAGTGGAGAAGTTGGAATTTAAGAAATAGTGGTGGGAGTAGTAGATTATTCTTAAATTAAAATTTAGAGAAGGAAATATCTACTGAAGTTTTGGAATTACCTGTATTCATCCATCATTTATTTTCTTCCTTCTACCCATCCGAAGTGGACAGTCCTTTGATCTATGCGAATTTTCACCATCAATGTTACCGTTCGCATGTCAGTAAAGTTTTGAACAGTACAACATATCACATCGGAATGTTTTGTTAGTTACGATGAGAATTAAGAAAACCTTGAAACATCTAAAGAATTATTATATGAAACCAAGATGCTTTGCATCCTTGGAAAGTCTGTCCTATTTCAATGTTTACTCTCTATCTCTCGTGCTTTTTATATGAGACAATGCGATCAAGAATTTTAAACTTGTAAGTTTAATTTATATGCCCCGTACGCAATTAGTACATTGGCTTGATGCTGTAGGACTGTTAGCCGCAGAACAATTCTAGATGATATTAGTTGTCACGTGACTGCTTATTGGACGCATAATTGTTCATTAATTTTCTGTAATTGTCTTTTGACACAGTATATGGCCTAACCTTCCGTAATTGTCTCTTGACATGGTATATGACAAACTCCTTAATTAGATACTTACATAATAAGGAATGAATGTATATCGCAATAACTGAGAGTACCGAGAGAGGAATAATTGTCACGAAAGTCGCTCTCCGAAATGACAGACTCTAGGTTAACTTTCTTTGTATTCGTGTCTTGGTCAGTTTGTGTTGCAGTTTTGGGGCTCTGTCTTATTCAAGAGAATAGATTATATACAGTGTTTAGACCTACCTATACAGTTTTCATAACCATGCTATATTAAGGTACAGTTTTCGTGTACAGATGTCTCTGCTGGAATTGTTCGAACAAATGATCAGCTTCATACAAATGAAGCGTCTTGAAAGTAGGAGAATTAAAAAAAAGAAAAAAAAAAAAAAAAAAGAAAAAGAAAACCAAAGATAGAGTGAAATCCGATCTATCTGAATTAGTTCACAGTGATCAAATGCTTTTCTTCCTGATTCTGACACGGACTTAACGGTTTTAAGACGATTTGTTCGAGTAAGGATTATTTTGACAATTTAAAAAAAAAAAAAATTGTTGTTGTTGTTATTGTTGTTAACAAATCTTTTTCATGACTCATAGGCAGACTAACCAATCTTCACAAAGTGATTGCTCCCCTGGGGCACATGGATGTAAAGTGATTTCTCCCCTGGGGTACATGGATGTAAAGTGATTGCTCCCCTGGGGTACATGGATGTAAAGTGATTGCTCCCCTGGGGTACATGGATATAAAGTGATTGCTCCCCTGGGGTACATGGATGTAAAGTGATTGCTCCCCCCTGGGGCACATGGATGTAAAGTGATTGCTCCCCTGGGGTACATGGATGTAAAGTGATTGCTCCCCTGGGGTACATGGGTGTAGGATAGACGCAGCGCACCTCCTGGATTTAGTACGAGAAGACTAACAGGGACAGGAACCGAGATGGCTCATTGGAAGCGTACCAGATTCGTGACCGATAGAGTTCGAAACCTACCATCGGATCAGCCCGGGTTGGCTTTCGTGGTGTGTCCTTAGGCAAGACACTGTACTGCACATGTCTAAGCACTAAACAAACTACTTGTGTTGATGTACCTTTCAAACACCAAACCAAGCTACACATCGGGGCCCCGAGTGGCCGAGTGGTCTAAAGCGCTGTCCGTTACGGATCACTGCCATCTCACCTCTGTCTGCGTTGGTTCGAGTCTAAGATTCGGCAAATGTGGATATGTGAGAAAGCTTGCCAGTAGCTTCTCGTGGGTCGGTGGTTCTTTCCGCGGATTTCCCGGTTTCTTCCTCCACCATTAATACTGGCCGCCATGTATAGCCTATCGTGTGCTGAAAAATGGCGTTAAGCCCCACAACAACAACAACAACCAAGCTACACATCAGAGCGTCATAGCAGTCCAACGTGGTTTGCGTATAGCTTAATTTCGAAAGAACGCCGCGCTTAAAATGTGTGATCAGGACTTGATGTGATTTCATGTTATCAATTGAGAAAGAAACAGGATTGAAATTATCGAAACTGCTGCTCCACTTTTCAGAAAATTCTCTTCCATCTCTAGCTTTTTCTAACCTTGGTAATATGTTTATTTTCTGGTAGTTATTGAGAAGTGTACATTAGACATATTTTTAAAGAATGAAACTGTAAGTTCTCCAACACTATTTTTATCCAGCATATAACTTTTCTTATTGTTTGTAAAGGAAATTTCAAATTTGTGTTTGTTTCAACGAATATTTCTATTCTATTGATGGGTTATTATCAAGGAAAATTGTACTCAATCCCTCTGAGAGAGAGAGAGAGAGAGAGAGAGAGAGAGAGAGAGAGAGAGAGAGAGAGTTTGTTTGGCAAATTCTTCAGTAAAGCACCTTTTTCTTTTCTTTCAGCGTTGGAGATTACGGGGGAGAATCTGGAAGACCTACTGGCATACGATGACCTGTTTTTGGACTACTTCAACGCATTCCTAACGCTGCCTGTAAGTTAAATGTGGGCTCTAGTTCCTTCAAAATCCGTTTAAGTTACCATGGTAGTTTATTTTATATAATTTCTCACCACCCCATGCGGAGAGACCTCCTCTATACCGGTATTTGAGGACGCGCAGCCCAACTGAAAGTTTCTTTTAAAAAATTTTAAATATTGTTTTTATAATTATTTAAATAAGCCTTCGGTACATGAGTGCATACATTTTTCATGAAATTCTTGGTTTATAGTTGGATCCCTATCGTTTATTCTCATTAGAGTCGCTGGAGTTTCACATTTCGTCCATAAAAAACAACGAAAAATTAAGAAAATAAAAAGGAAACGCCGGTATCTGTTTTAAACAAACAAAGAAAATCTGAGAAATCATGCAGTATCTATATTAATGAGAAATAATTAAAATTAAAAATAAGAATCGAAATAAAACAATATAAACAAAATACACATAATTCTAGCATAGATATAGACCTACTGGCGAGTAGTATGCTATGACCCTCTCTGCTCATTAACTGTTCCATTGCTGCGCATTAACTTTCGTTCTTCATCGTCTACAGTTACCAAACTTTGTGTATGACTTGGGTTCGGGGTAAGTAAGAACCCTATCAGTTTTGGAGCTTAAAAGATCATAGGTCAAGTCAGTGTTTACTGAAAGAATAAAAATAGTTTCCTGCATAATAACATGAGTTTTGCATATCTTGACCAAACTTCAGTGATAGCTAGCACTTGAGGTAAGGAAGAATCTTATAGATTGAATGCTCAAAAGGTCAAAGGCCAAGGTCACCGAATGAAAGGAGTAAAATTGTTTCTGCGCAATAACAATAACAAGAATTTTAGATCTCGTACCTTGCCCAAACTTTGTGAATAGCTTGTTCTTGGGGTAAGGAAGAATTTTATCTGTATTGGGTTCAAAGGTTAAGATCGCTGTTATTTAAAGAAACAAAATGGTTTCTATACAATAATATTAGATTTTCATCGCAAACCTGGGCCAAACTTTGTGGATAGGGTAAGGAAGAGACCTAATGACTTTGGGGTTTAAATCAAGGTCACTGTGATTGAAAGAAGAAAATGGTTTCAGATCTCAACCACGTACCTTTACCAAGCCTTATGAATGACTCGCATGTTGAATAAGAAAGAAGCGTTTTGATTTTGGTACGGCCATACGGGCAATAAATATCTTACTGGTACTGCATAACTGACCGTACCGGCTTACATGCACGACTGGCTGCGATTGGAAAATTGCTCGAACATTTCTGTCATATCGTGAAATAACCTCGTAAGTAATTGTAGGAATGCACATCAATTAGGTATGTTTAATGATTTGCCTGTGGTGGAGTGCACCACATTTATTACGACAGCAAAGGCTGAGATTTTCCGATTATAACTTAGTCAACTACCGCCATCATATTATTCAATGTTAATGAAAGTAGTTCAGAACATATCTCTAAATGGCGACGAATTACATCAGCAGCAGAGAAGCTGAACCCTACAACTTTTTTACAGAGTTCCGTTTGCAAAAATAAGGGTTCTACGAAGACTGAAAAATAAGGTCAATAATTTCAAACCGAAACCGTTAACCGAGTATATTCCCATGCAAAGGGAAACAGATCCAATTAGCTTTCTTGTTACCCCGCGCTATTTGTTTCAAATTTTAGACGTGTTCGTTTGCGACGCGCACACACGTGTTGTCGTCAGCTTCTCTGCTGCTGTAATTAAATCATTATTATATCAATAATGATCGGTGAAGCTCACTCAGCAAGACTAGCTCGAGAGCGACTAGAGGTAATTAAAAAATATCTACCCGTGAGAGATTCTGTCAAAGAAAAATTACAAGCGCGTCAAGAATCTCAGGTGGAATTTGCAGAAGGTGCAGAACAGTTATTTAAACCAACTGTCGAACAAACAAAACAAATTGTTAAGGCAACTGAGGCAGCACAAAGAGCTCTTGAAACATTGCCTGTTGATATTGCTGGGCGTCTTCAGCCTCCTCAACCGCCACCCGGGCAACCTCCTCAACCACCACCTGAAGATCAGCAACAACCTTTTCTAAGAATTAGAACTAGCATCACAGATAAGTTCACACCTGAAGGTCTTGCCGCTATCAGGGACAAAGACCGAGTAGTGGATATTGCCGTGTACGGATATTATGAAAGAGAGAAATATGTAAAACCCGAGTATGTTAAAACTATGAAATCTACCGATTGGATTAGGGATGTATATCGCATCGCTACTTATACTCCGCAAGTCAGAACTGAGATCGATAAAAATCAGTTTGATATTTTTAACCAGACAGTAAATGAATATATTGCACAAATAAACCAAGCAAGAAAACAAAAAGAAGAAGAAATGAAGTCAAAGCTTGAAGAAGCTAAACAATCAAGAAAACGAAAAGAAAAAGAAATAAAATCGAAACTTAAAGAGGTTGAACGAGCAAGAAAACAAGAAGAAGAAAATTTGGAATTACGCTCACCAGTAGAACCGAGATCTCGACAGCGGAGACAACCATCCCCTGACTCTGGTGCAACTGGAAGTGGTATAGATACTCAAGGAAGTGGTCTTATTACTCCATGTCCGGATAACATTCTTGCCGACGTAGACAGATTAGAAATTTTAATCGGTGGAAAACGAGCTGGTAATAACTCTCCTGAGATCATCAACGAAATAGCATCAATTTGTCAACGATTATTTACAGGCGGTATCATGGACATTAATGTTTACCGGGAACTCATCGATGAAATTATCGACGATTACTACAGTGATTAAACAGTTAGATATAATAACTATAATAAAATGATTATACATAATGCTCAACGTGGACCGACTATGGTCAGGGTGATAAATTCGCGATTACCAACCTATAAAGCGTTCTACGGCGATGGACTTGGTGATGTTGTTCAGGTCTATTCGCAAGGTTAGCTCCAAAGGCAATACCGATTACAAAACAATTAGGCATGAAAGCTACAGACGTTATTCGTGATAAAGGTATTGGTGCTGTTGTCGATGTTGCCGGTAAAGCATTCTCGGCAATCAAAGAAAGATTAGCACGATTAATACGACGAAAACCTCAACCAGTAAAATTACCCAGCACTACGGATATGCCTACAAATGTTAGTAAAATAATAAATCAAGCTGCAAATCAAAAAGTAGCAGAGTTGGCTAGTGTACCCATATCAGAAAAGGAGAAAACTATAACCGCAAGTTTAATAGCAGGAAGCGGTCTTCGTGTTAGACGAACACGATAATAATAAAGATGTTTAAGCGTATATCCGATCCCGCGTTTGACATGGATGCACCAGTACTCAAAGATGAGTCTGTACGTGATTATCAGTATTATTCTTATGACGCACGTGTACCTGATGAACGTGGAAGAATCGAATTACAAGTTCAGGAAACAAGAAGATATTTTCTGCCCGCCGAGGTATTTCTTGAGATCGAAGGTAAACTCAAAAAAGCAGATAATACCGGCTACGGAGTTGGTGATCTAGTTGGTTTTGTCAACAATGGCATCATGGCGTTATTCAAAAGTGCCTCACACGCCATTGATGGAAGAGAAATTGAAATTTGCCACGCTGACGTCGACGTTGCTACAACTATACTCGGTCTTGCGCGATACAGCGATAATTACTCAAGATTAGCTGGTCCATCAATGATGTTTGCCAAGAACACAACTGATCATCCAGAAAAAAGAAATGTAACACTAAATGCAGCTGGAGACACAGTTACATCGATGAACGAAAATTTCAACTTGGGATTTGCAGCACGTCGAGCAATGCTGAGCGATGATGAAAGTTTCTCATGTGCGATTCCACTCTCACATATTTTCGGATTTTGCAGAAATGTTAGAAAGATTATCTTTGGAGCAAAACACACAATTGTACTTGTAAGAAAAACTACCGACGATGATGCAATCTGGCACGCTGAAAGAGCTAATCCAGCCGCAACAATAGCACTTCACGGAAAAGTAATATTATCAAAACTATCTCTGTGGATGCCAACAATGACTCCATCGATCACTGAAGAACAAAAATTGCTTTCTTTTATGGATCAAGGCAGTAAATAGACAATATCATGGTTGACGATGACCACAGACTCAATTCAGGGTAACAACAACGGGTTATTTACATGGCAAATAGCATCACAGCAAGGTGTTTCTGCGCCGCGACATATATTTGTTGCGCTTCAAGATCTTACACGAGTAGATAATCAATTGCGTACCACAATGATATTTGACAAACTCGGAGTTACAGAAGTTTCTTTAAGGATAAATGGACATCGAGAACCAGCCGAGGACATATTATTGGATTTTAATCAAAATCATGTTGCACGTGCGTATCATCGTTTGATGAAATTTATGTGGCGTGATCAAAATATCGATACCGGTTTACAAATATCTCAGTTTGATTTTACACATCTGTATCCGATCTATTATTTTTCACTGGAACATTTAGGTTTATTCAGACAATCAGTCGTTCATATACATTTTCGAGCTCGCGTAAACCGACCAGTTGCTATTGCCAATTACAGAGCAATTGCTGTTATATTATCCGATAAAACAATGATACTTGAAGGTGTTGGTGGTCGCACGAGAGTCGTTGATGCCCAGTCGAAAACATGTAATTGTTAATTTAAAAATCAAAATATGATTATAAATGTCATGTCATAATGTTAGTGTCAGTCTCACTCCTGGTCAGATTAAAAAACTACAATCAGCGTCCAAAGATAATTGTGGAACAACAATATCGTTAAAACAAGGACAAATCTCAGGTGGTCCAAATAAACTATCTCTGACAGAACGTCAATTAAAACACTTCAACGACGCTAAAAAAATCAAAAACCGGATTACGACTTAATCTTTCAGCGAGTGCTATTAGCAATGCTGTTAAAACCGGTGGAATATTTCCACATCTCGCAGCTACACCAGCGTTAATAGCCGCTGAAGCCCCAGCTGTTGCAAAAGCTGCTGAGTTAGGTGCTGTTGGAACCGCTGCTGGAATGGCATTAAAGAAAGCTACAGTGAAGGGTTTAAAAAGATCTAAAAAAAGGGAAAAGGTCTGAGATTACCAGGAACGATGCCCGGGTACGGTCGAGGTCTAAGATTACCAGGAAGGATACCCGGGTACGGTCGCAGACTAAGATTACCAGAACAATACCTCGTTGATTCTTCCAATGTCCAATTTTGATTTACTTGATGCTGCTGCCCAGCTAAACATAAAAAATTTCAGAGGTGTTTTTATGCGTGATCAATTACCGCGTAAACCAAACCACGTTGAAACTGGTATTATTAACCTCGATGAATTCACCAACACAGGTACACATTGGGGTGCATACGCGATTGATCCACGTGGAATTGTTTATTTTGATTCGTACGGGTTAGCATCACCAAAAGAATTTTTAACATACGTGAGCAGCGATAAAAATATTCCAATCTGGTATTCAACGTTACCAACACAAAAAATAACCGACCCACCAATATGTGGCAGAGAAGCACTTGCTGTACTTGACGTGATTTCATCATCGTCAGCACCACCTCATAAAGTTGTGCACGTGTACACCTTTAACCAGCATCGTTCGTTTTAAACAACTATTATATTGTATTGTATAATGGTAGATATTTACGGAAGATAAGCTAAAACTAAAACCAAAAATCGAGGTGAAGACCTACTCAAACAAGTAACAAAACAGATCAGCGACGAAACATCTGACCTGCTCAATCTTGTCGACGTTGATCCTGGTGAACTTGTAGTATTTCAAAACCGTGAAGGAAAATTGAAAACGAGTAATATTTCAATCAACGATATTATTGTTCGTAACAGAGCAGCA
>JAECUM010016668.1:0-39656 GCA_016617855.1 Megalonaias nervosa
ATACTTTGAATGGCAAACTTGGGCTGAAAACAAACCCAGCTGCCGCAGATTTCCATATTAATTGGTAAGCATACGACACAGACTTGTTTAATAAAATGTATTTTAGTTATGCCTTTATAGAAAACAAAACCTTGTAAATGCTAGGCCGAGTACTGTATTACATCAAATGCAAAGTGAGAACGGACATCACATAAAGATCGCCTACCGTATCCGATATAGCGTGGTGTTGCTTCCTATGTTTGTAACGGTGACGTTATCAAATCATGTGTTCCACCTTTCGACTGAAATCGGTTGACCCACGGATGTCGCCAATAAACATCGAATTAATTCGTACAGATGTGGAAAATGACTAGGTTTTTCAGTTTGAGGGAGAAATTCCATGGTTCACAATGTGATGAAATGTCGAAATTATCTGGCTTGCATGGAACTCGACAACGTTAAGGACCAATATCTTTCAAGATTCGGACGATTTGGCATATACGACTTGTTTGCACGTAACAGCGTCATTGGGGGTTTAAGTGTAACTGGACCCCTAGACAGGCTTGTGACTGACAAGCCGACGGACAAATTGGCTTTGATCACACCACAAGCCATGTGAAATATACAGCAAATGTTAACAATACCTGGTGACTCGGACAAAATCCAATATGTGAAATATGGAACAATGCTAGAACCATGATCGGACAAAGTAGAACACTAAATTTACAAGTTTACGTTTACTGTAAGAAAAAAGCTGTTTATAAGCCTTAGGTAGGTTTGTATCGACACTGTGCTGAAAAAATTATTTGTAACTGTAACTGTATCTTTTTTCAACCCAAACATGAAATGTTTGATGGAAAAATATGCATTTTATAGATTATCCATTTCCTTGAAATCAAAGAATATATATAAAGACCAGTTGGAAACACTTATAGCAAATACAAAAAGATAACTCGTCAAATATGAACAAACAAGGAGCTAGAATAACTGGATGTAAAAAAGAAAAACAAATTAAGATAACATGAAAGATTATTTCTCAGTGCAATATAAGCTAAAATGTCAGTCATTGATGAACGTTATAATCCCATCAGTCTTTGATGAGTAAAGTTCCACCTATTGATGATTTTATTGAATTACCGACTGATGTAAAACAAGACTAAATTAAATCAAATGATAGTAGATACTTTACTAAGTGTATTGTATCTATATTCGGATTGCTTCAATATTCACTGAACAACACATCATCCATTAAAAAAAGTAAACAGGAGAAAAGTAATGCTGAGTCAATTGAACTGGATGATTTGTAATAGATGCATTTTCCGTTTGACAACAGTAGTTACAACTTTAATAATGAAAACATAAGAATAGACAAAACAGACAAAAGCATGTTATTCAAAATTTCCTCAATGATGAAAGTAGCCACTTTGACAACCTCGATATATTTCATTGTTCTCGTATCTGTCTTTCATATGAGATTTTATTATTATCGATCTGTTATCATAAGGCTTTTATATATCTACTGTTTGACCAATGAAAGCGATTTCTGTTATCCTGGGATGGAAAGGTGAAAGAAGCACATGACATAACATGAATTATATGTAAAGTATTATCTTCCACTCTTTCGAATTTAGCAAATATTTATCCTTTAACGATACAAGTCGATCAATATAAAACGAAGTATCTTTTAACACTGTATCAGATATGATATGGTGATCTAATGCATTTTAAAATTTTAACTCTTGCCATTTGAATTAGTCTAAACAGTTGTATCGTTTCGGTATCTTTGATTTATGCATTCATGTGTTTGTTATAGTATTCACATTTTAATTCCTGACGGTTTCTGTAACCTTGAAATGCACACGAACAAAGTAAAAAAAGGGTTTGATTGCTGAAAATGACGATAAAAAAGTATTCATATCGAATGCTTGAACCACATTTTAAAATTCTCGTCATTCCCAAAAGTGACTATGCAGTGTATATAACAAACTACAACAAATATTGTTAGAATTCAATAGTATACAGACATCTTTTAAACCGGATACAGTTTGTGGATTCTTGAAACCTACATTTTCTTTTTATACATTTTCCTCCATCAGACTAATAACACCAAAAATTACCCTAAAGGCTTCGTCTTCACTCTGTGCTATGCGTCTTGGATAAAAAATCAAACCGATACAAGTTGTTACTGTTCAGGAGGTTTATGACACTTTTTGCAGAGAGGGGTATTTTTTTTTTTAATAAAAAAATACAACTAGAAATACAAAATAATTCCAAATAATTTTCAATTAGTGGCACTGAATATATGAAATGCCATAAAATAATGCACAGTATAACAATATGAAAACAAAAAATGTTTCATACACTTTAACATGGCAACACTAGCAACTGTCGAACTCTTTTTCACTGAACATTTCAAACTTACTTCAAAATAGTTACCAATTTAAAAACGTACAGAAATAATTCTCTTCAAACAGATTTATAAACTCTAACATGGTCCTAACAAGAAAAATGTTTTAATTGGAGCAAGATCAATATCAGAAAAATAACGATGACTTACAAAATATCTATAATTGTGCAAATAATGTCTGATACTTAATTACACCAATGAACATAGTTAATGCTAATCTGTAATTGTGCATTTTCTCTAACAATATTCTAATTTATACTTTTGTTTGGTTGCAAAGAACAAATTATTAATTTTAACATGACGTGTTTCATGTTGCTAATTTTGTATCTTTTTCTATTGAAATCACACATATTGTATTTTGCAAAAAAATATTTTTTTTTTTACATCTGGTTTAATATTTTAAATGGGATGAACTCTATAACCCCATTACTGTGAGTCTCAAAAATGATTATCACTGGTTTCTTGAATTTAGTGGGAGACTGTATATTTTGGAATGCTCCAAAGATTGTTTAAATTGCATATTATTGGAAAACTATTTCTGTACTATGTTCATAAATAAAAACCATCACCTCATTAATAAGTGTGCATCTTGCTCAATATTTAACTCGTGTGCAATCATTATCTTTTAAGCATATTACAAGTAACTAAGCCAATCTGACTGAAGATTACCTCATTAATCTGTGATTATCTTGCTCATCATGGAACTTGCCCAATAGCTTGTGATATACTGGTAAGTATATTATTCCAAATTTGATCTAAATCAGGTAAGAAATATGGACTCCAGAGTGGAAAAAAGTTTAGCCAGTCAGATGCAAGATAATATAATTAATGTGGATCTCGTTCATTATTTGTTAAAGGTTTTGATGATACATGCATATGATCCAGGTTTGATCAAAACTGGATTAATAACTTTACCTCCAAACTGGTAGCAAGCAAATACTGATGGACGGATGATGGAAACATGGCCAAACCACAAGCTCACTAAGCATAAAAAAAAAAAATTGGTCACCAAAACAAAAAAATAAACGGACTCAGAGGACAAAATTCAAGGTTTATTGGTGTGCAAGATTTAATCAAGTACAGAGTGAAACAAAAGATGAGACATCAAACATTTATAATCACAAGCATATATTTACTTCATACATTTACTTTAATAACAAGAGACCCAAGTGGGCCTGACAGTGCTCAAATTGCTTACAGAACAGTTAACTACTTCACTACACTGGCTTATGTAATAGTTGTAAGAACACATCATATGTAGACTATATCCCTAACTTTATATCATGTTGATTCTACCTACTAGTATTTTGCTATAGTCTGGTAAAAATTATTAATAAATATAAATGCATAATTAATACACAGTCTCTTCTTGTTGCTCATCATCATCATCATCACCATCCAAGATTTTAAGGATATAAATCAATTTACTAAGTTTTAAAGAAACTGGATAGGAAATATAGCCTATTGATCCAGAAACAGAACAAGCTCAGTCAGTCATATGCAGGGTGTCTCATTAATGTGTGCTGATCTCAACTATTATAAAACCTGTCTATGACAGTGATAACATAAGCTTAAGTTGGATCAAGATCATAGGGGAATTTGATCTCCAGAGTGGCAACAAGCTCAGTCAAACTCGCCCAAAAATGTTGATAGGAAAAACCCCATTTAACAAATCTGATCAAACTCTGATCAGAAATACAGTTTCTAGAGTACTGACAAACTCAGCCAATCAGATGCAAGGTACCACCATTAATGTGCATCAGTTTTGCTAATAATCATACTAAACCAATAGCTTGATGATATAAACCTACATTTCAAGTTTCATCAAGATCAGACAAGAAATATGGCTCTCATAGTTGAAGAAGCTCAGTGAATCAGATGCAAGATCACCTCATTAAGATGTATGCATTTTGATCATTATCAAACTTGTCCAAGACCAGAGTCCAGCGTGGTAACAAGTTCAGCCAATCAGATGCAAGATTATCTCATTAATATAAGCATATCACACTCATTACTGAAACAATCTAAGATCTTTTTAATATGCACCCATATTTCAAGTTTGATCAAAACTGGATCAGAAATGACTTCTATGGTGGTAAAGAGCTTAACCTATCAGATGCAAAATCACTTCATTAGTATTGATGGACTTTGTTTGTTATTGATCCCATACAAGATCTTAATGATATATACATATATTCCTAGCTGATCCAAATCAAATCAGCAATAGACTCCAGAGAGGAAAGGGAAAAAAATCGGATGCAAAACTACCTCATTAGCATGTGTGGGCCTCACTCATTACCTCATCCAAGATCTTAATGTTGTAAGCACATATTCCAAATTTGATCAACATCAGATCAAAATGTGGTAATTAAACCCATCGAAGACATTGATGATATAAACGGCTATTCCAAGTCTTACTGAAATCAGATTGGAAATATGGATTCTGGAGCAGTAACAAGCAAATGCTGATGGATGAACAATGACCAAATACTGGACTATACCATAAGCTTAGCTGACCCTATGGCAAAGTGAGCTAAAATGAGAGTACCACAAATGGCAATTGATATACCCATCTCATGAACATTTTCCTACCAATTATTTTAACCTCTGAGCTACTGACTCAATTAATGGACATCAAATATCTGTACGGGCTAAAAATCTGCAGCCTGGATAAGAAAGCCAGCCAATGACTTACGTTACCACTTAATGTGGCCTTGACCAGGGAAAATGACTGAATACATAATGCACCGTTAAGATATATAAAAATTGCTAAAGTGCCATTAAAATATTTGTCACTGGTTGAAAAGTTATACATGTACATGGATAGAGTTCACTGTTTGATATCTTCCTGTGCCATGAAATATCTTGAACAGTTCAAAAGATATACTCTGGACAAGAAAACAAGTCAGTTAGACTTTCTCTTACCGTGACTTTAACCTTGAGGCAATAGAATGGCTTTGGTATGGGCCACAATACCAATACATGATACCTAATTGCCTTATGTTTCATTAATATATCTTCAGTGGTTCAAAAAGCTATACTCTTGGAAAACAGATAAAAGTTAAAGAATTATATTTATACTTGCCATGACCTTGCCCTTGAGGCAGCAGACTTGCTTTTGGCATGTGACACAATCTATACATGATGTATAATTGGCTAAGTTTTCATTACTCTCTCTCTGTGTTTCCAAAGGTATATTCTGGATACATGGTTAAAAGTTTCTGAATTACATTTTCTCTTGGCTTGTTGCCATGTATTTGACCCTGATGCACAGGGAATAGCGACGGTGTGCAACACACCACCACATAATAATAAATATTTGGCAAGGTCTTATGAAAACCTCAAGAAATATTACAAGAAAATGTTACCGATGGACAGACAATATCATCAATATACTAGGCTGAACACAAGACAGGTATATAAAAAGTATCTTGGTCTTTCTCTGTCATGCCTAAAATTCATATTCCTCCACTGCTCTTTTACAGTACTTTTCTTTTCAAATCAGAATTAGTGATTGAATAAATATGAACTTGATTCAACTTTAGATTATTAAACTGGAATGAGGTTAAATTTGCATGTAGCATATTTAGAGAGTACTCTAAAATCAGAGTGTCACTGGCAAAATGAATATAATACAAATGTGTTAAAGTAATAACAATGTTCGATACATAATATAAATCAACAAATTTTAAATAATAAATTAAGTGTAAACTGCACGACTAGATACATTCACTGCAGATTTTGACATCCATCTTCCTTGCTCATGGGTTCAATATCAATTAGCAATTTTCAAATTCAGTTGAAAAAGTAACACTTCCATCCAATTCAATCAAGACATTACACTCTATGTTGCCATGAACTGAGTGGTATGTGACACTTTGTCAAATATGATGCCACTCAGCTGCAAGTGACAGCATGTGTGGAAATGATCAGTTGAATATGATGTGGCATGTACCAACTTGGTCAAGTAGTTACTGTACAAGCAAAACTGCAAACTGGTATGTACCCCATGAGTGTTGAGAGGATGTTGCATTTATTTTGTTTAATTGCAGATCAATTTCTTCCTTTCACTGATGATGGATAGTAACAAAATCACATTTTAAATCTTAGCAAAAGTTAGTTAATTCTCGTGATTGTATACGGAGACAAGGTTACCTTAAAAAACACCATTATCAAGCAAATTACCTGTCCTAAACAGCCACTTCTATGAGCTACCTTAAAGCAGGTTATTGCAAAAATAACTCCTTTTTAAGAATCCATCTGTTTTTCATACCCACTGTTGGCACTTATTGGAGATGGTTGCTTAAGAAAGGTTTGAGTGTATCTGAAAGATTTTAAAGTAATTAACAACAGTCAAGGGATAGTGTCTTTGCAAGTAACAAAAATGGTGTAATTCTCTACTGACATATATCAATTTTATTCAAGAACTATGAGGTGAAAACCTTGTACACAGAAAGAAAACAACAATAAAAAAATATCCAATAACATCAAAATCAGGTTATTTTCATATATTTACATTCTCAGTCAATAAAGACCACATACCATACATTTGTATTTTAATATTTTAATTACAGTTCAATACCCAAGAATGGCAATTTCTGTTAATGACAAAAACTATTTGCCAACATTATTCCACCATAATTTTATTTAAAAAATTTACTAATGAAAAACCAATCTTGTCATACAAATCAAAAGGACTCATCATCTTCTGATAATATAACTGTAGCAGGTAAATATTTGTTGAATATTTCTTTTATCTTTCTTTGATTTAACAATACTGGGTTAAAACAAAACGCAGACAGAACAAGCTGCATAATTTAGACCATTTCTGTAAACAGGCTTTGATATATACATATGATTGGGAACTGTATTCATTAATTAAACAACATGAGTGAACACCGGGTATATCATATAGGAAGATGCAGTGGACATGTTCATTCCAAATCTATATCATTTTAATTCTAACAATGAAATGACAAAAATGCATGTTCTGCTATGGGATGAATTTGATGTATAAGTTTTATTTCTGCCCACTTTATGTATTCTACTTTCTACCTTCTTACTTAAACTTAGATGCTGTGGTGGATGTAATGCATGTCATTTTGGCACCATTTTCCTTTAGGACCAACAAGACATCTCATAAAGTCTTCTAGAAACCCCCAGGTTAATATAACTTTCCATTTTGAAGAAGTAGCAAACAAGATTACTGGCATGGTGGCCATACTGGAAACCAGATTGTCACCATTTTCATTTATGACCAACAAGACATCATAAGAAGTCTTTCAGTGCAAACACAATATCAAATTGACTAGCCATCTAGATATAGTGATAAGATGTTCAAGAAGCCCAGTCTGATTGCCATACTGGTGGTGAGGTCGACTTCATTATCATCTACAACCAACCAGACATCATGTCTGTGAAAATCCTATGCTAACATGACCATTCATTCAGAAGAAATAGCGATAACAAGATTTTCAAAATAGCCACTGCTGCAACTGTCCTGGATGTCTGAGCAGCACAAATTTCACTTACGAACCAAACATCACAAAAACTATTCTAGTGAAAACCCACTGTAAAGATCCATTTTGCATTCTAGAGGTATGGGGATAACATTTTCAAGATGACTGCTGCAGCAGCCTGATTGAAGATCAAATTAGCACCATTTTAATTTAGGACCAGCTAGACAACATAATAAGGCTTTCCATGAAAACCCCATGCTGATATGACCATCCATTTTGGAGTAGTAATGATAAAAAGATTGTCAAAATAGCCACTGCAATGTCCATATTTGATATCATATCAGCATCATATTCATTTAGGACCAGCTAGACATTGTAACAAGCAAGCTTAAGATATGACTATTAATTCTAAGGAAGTAGCAATAATATGATTTTCAAATGTCTGAGCAGCACCATTTTCAATAGATCAACCACATGTAACAATAAATCTTCTGGTGAAAGCCCAATGTCAATTGTCTTTCCATTCAAGAGGAGTAGTGACAAAATTTTCTAGATGGCTGCTGTAGTGGCCATATTGGAGCTATAATCAGCACCATTTTCAGTTAGGATCAACTAGCCCATGGGATGAATGTGTGCATAAACTTTCAGGGTAATCCACCAACTAATTGAAGGGGAGGAGCTTAAACAAACTTGTTCTCAAAGGAGACTAGAAATAAAACTTCTCCTTTTGTGTATGTAATTCTCTACAAATTTTAATTCCACTGTAATGTTTAAAAAAAAAATATCATGGGCGTATTGTAATTATATTGTGAAGAAGATACAACAATTCCACACGTTTTTCTGAGTTTTGATGAGATAACAGATCAGGTGGTCCTGTGACACAATCCTAGCCAGTCCTCAGAATGCAAATAAAAACATGGTAAGCGAGACAGATATCAAGCCATACCAATTTGAAACACTTATAGATCACTTTTCCATTGTTAACACTGGTGATGATGAGAGTTCTATGCAGTCTCAATCTTATATGATGATCAAGATAACATGAGTTGGTGGAAGAATGGCAAACACCAATTGGTTGTTAGATCTACCTTCATTGGATTATATATGCATACTTATCATCTAATAATAGTATCATTATGCATATTTATCTTCTAATAATAGTACCATTATGCAAGTATAACTATTGTCTAATAATAGTACCATTATACATGTATACTTATTGTCTACCAAAAGTACCCTTATGCATGTATACCTATTGTCTAATAATAGTACCATTATGCATGTGTACTTATCGTCCAATAACAGTACCATTATGCAAGTATAACTAGTGTCTAATAATTGTACCATTATGCAAGTATAACTACTGTCTAATAATAGTACCATTATGCAAGTATTTTTTTCATCTAATAATAGTAACCTTGTGCATGTATACTTATCTTCCAATAATAGTACCATTATACATATATACTTATTGTCTAACAAAAGTACCCTTATGCATATATATATATATATATTTTTCTTGTCTAATAAAAGTACCATTATTTATGTATCTTTATCTTCTAATAATAGTATTATTATGCATATATATACTTATTGTCTAGTAATAGTACCATTTAATAAGTTTTATTTAGAGTTTGTCCATTGTACTATGATCCATGGAAAACAATACCATATTTAGGCACTCCCAGATAATTTAAACATGCTCATGATTAGCAAGTTGGGATATGTTGGGTGGGACTAATATATTTGTTAGTTCAAGGCAGTAGTTCTGATGAGTAGCCAAAGGTATGTCTGTGCCAATTTTTAGTCTTGACCTAGTATTTGCATATCCCACAGCAGCCATTTTTTCAGGATCAGTCTCAAAACATTACTTTGAGAAATATAATGAGCACAGAATGCTGTATGGTGTTTAATTTGAAATCAACTCGCTTGCAATAATGTATCCGTACTTTCTTTATGCCTTTATCTTTTGGAAAAGAATATGAGGTCATGAAAATTCAGCTCCCAGATAGTGTGTCAATAATTAAATATTGGCATTTTAAGATTGGAGAACATGCTTCATAATAAGGTGTTTTCCTACACTGCTTTAATTATATTTGTATATCTCCACTGATTTCTAGTCTCCTTCAAGGATGGATGGACGATGCAAAACAGAGCATCCCATAGGCTCTCCTGGTCTATGGCAAGTGGAGCTAAAAAAACATCTTATTGCACATAATGAAAAAAGTTTTTAAATGCACACAAAATAAATACATGTAAAGCTATTTCACAATTTATCATCTAAAATGCCTGTATAGTAAAATATACATTTGTTTCAGGGGACTCCCTCTAAAAGTGAACTTTCACCCACAGAATGCAATTCAGAATTTGTAACAATTTGTAACAATCATAGAACCCATACAGTCAGACATGCATACAAATACCGAAATTATTAATATGTTAAGCTTATTCTAATGAAATGAAATCCTACACAAACATTTCTGATTTTGCAAGCATTTAAAACTGAGCTAAACCTATTTCATTTTAAAGATAAATTAGGTAATTATTATGTTTTTGTTCATGATGAACAAATTTTCATGCATATCATGGCTGCTGCTAGTAAAAAGTTTAAGACCCAACAAACATCAATTCATCATAAAGATGCAGAGTCCATCCACATACAAAGTATCTATACAATTTTCTTTTCAAACAACAAGAATTGTATACCCCCAAAATAAGTCAACTCATAGTATAAAGAACATCTGTATATACTCACTTATGAGTTGAATCCAACTGAAAACTGCACAGACCCAGATCTGCCATAACATAATGTTATGGCAGATCTGGTTATATGCAGTTTGTTAGGAATAACAAGTAGAAGGAAATTAGACACTATCTACTGGTGCATTATGCGATGACAGATCAGGGTCTGTGTTGGTTGCAATTGGACTCAAATAAGCAAATATGCACAGTAGTTCACAAATATATTTAGAATGAAAATATTCTTTCCAATAACATTACTCTTACACTCTTGGATACATTTTTCCCCTATTCCACCAACAAAGTCTCAAAAGTAAAGAAAAAAATTCAGTAAAAACTACACTATCATATTCAAAAATATGCATTGCACAAATAAAATGAACATGGCTGATAAATAATTACATAACAAGTCTATTTCTGAAAATTCTGTTTGATTTTCAGCCTACTTTAAAAATGTATATATAATTTGTGAATAAGAACAGAGTCTAGTTGCATCAACATGCAAATCCCTTTATAATGTAATCTCACTGAAAAAAATCCTTAAGATTTTTAACCTGAAGAGTAACTGAAAGAGTTTTAATAATGTGAACATACTCATTTTCTTTGAAGAGGAAAAAAAATTGACATCAGTTAAGAATGTGAAATCTGCCAATTTTATTTTACAAGATGAAATCAACGAAGTAATCAACAGATTTCTGCACACTTCTACAATGAAGTTTGTTAATAATGGTATGTGTAGTGTGTAAAATATTGAGAATGCCCACCCAAGAAGTTTACTGTAGGTAGCATTATATGCCCCATGCCAATATAATAGACAAATCTGGTATTTGATTTAAATAATATACTTCAAATCAGACAGCCTGCTTCTGAAGGTTTTCATTACAATTTGTGTGAGATCTTTGTTGAAAATTTTGTTCCTGAATTTGAGCCATGATACAAAACAAAAGAAAAAGAAACACTCGTTAATCCATATTAAAGTTGTCTCATTATTAGAGGAAAGTAAATTAACCTGATACACACTTTGTCTGAATCCATGACATGGTCATCTAGATTTAAAAATACATATATGCCAACAAAATTTTCCTTGGCTTGCCTTAATTTGTTTTTGCTCAACTGTGCAAACAAATTTTAAATACAAAATTTAAATAAATCCAAAAAGGTTTTTAAAACAGTGCAAAATGTTGAACAATTGCAGTGAAGCCCTTAAAATCTGATCAGGTCTTGTGGATACAAATTTTCAAGCAAAATTTGCCTATACTTAGTGGTTTTTGTGCAATCTGCTAAATGACAGGCATAGTTGTTTGTCTCACATGTCTAAGAACTAACCTGTATAATTAATGCTGCAAATAAGAATAAATGTCAGCTTGGGACCCCTAGTCCTTAACCACAGAGACCTACCCAATTGATGTTTGACACTGAAACAATCCTTAACATAGGGACCTACCTAAGAGACTTAATCTTTGGTCCAATGGGGAAGTGAGGAGATACATATTTTATGAAAACAAAATCAGTCATTGTTATAACTGTTACAAATATTACAGTGAAACCCCACCATAACGTGCTTCAATATAATGCAAATTTGGATATATCACTGTCAAGGTATGGCTCCTGAAATATTGCAATAATTTCACCTATTTCTTCAGTATTACAAAGCTTTGGTGCTAAATTAGACAAGATTTTGACTGAACCATTTGGCAAGATATATTTCTTAATTTTGATAAAGATGTTAGTTCCTTAAAATGATGATAACTGTTAATCCAACTATTATGAACCAGGAATGGTAAAGCTATTAAGTCTTCTCCATGTCTGTCTTCAATACATCCTGTACATAAATGTTGCTCAATACAGGGTAAACTATAGACTACAGCTGTTTGCTCATTCACCTGGCATACTCAACCAAGCACCAAACAATGCAGTGGTCTAAAAAGGTTTCTCACCTGAGGCAGAAATCCAATTAATTCACCCACCTATTCAAGAGAAAATCTTAATCCTTTTCAGTTTTAGAGCCAGGAATGTTGATAGCTGCTCCAAATTACTCCCATATACCATACATGCCAACCTCAGATATGTATAAGTGTAATTTTTGCTAACATGTGGCAAAAAAGATGAAATCTGAGCATAAAAAGCATAATCTACATATTACTAGTACTAATATTAGCACACCTGCTTCGCCGAGGCTACAATATTACATGCTGTAATTACAGTACAATGTACAAATTATGTCCCTTTATTTTTACTACTAACCTGGATCTGTGGATCAAAATACTTGGGAAAAATTGGCAAAATCCATGTGGATTAGAACCAGAATAAAAACACAAAACATACTGAAAAATTATCTATATTCAACACTCACTTAAACTAGTCAAGATTATACAAGTCTAACATTTGCCAAACGATTGTGAAGTCCACAGATTCTGTCCTCCATCCAATTGCTGTATTGAATCACTCTCATTTTCTGCTTTACAAATTTGTAAAATGGTGTTGATTTGTCCTTTTCTGATTAGACATGTTCTTAAGTTTGAAAAGACCCATCTGCTCTAAGAATTTTCATCCACAAGTCAACCCGTAAAATCCCTTAATATCTGGCACCATTTTCTTTACAAGTATAGACTGGTCCGCTAATTAACTTATTATCCATATAATAAATCTGTGATGCAAAGTTTCAAATTGAAGAAACCAGTCTGTTTTCTTGGAAATGGGTTGTATTCAGTTGCTATAACTAGAAGATAAGGAAAGTACATGTAGCTCTATCATGGAATAGCTCTTATGCTATTCTTCTTCAACAGTCTTTTGCTTTTAAAATATTTTACAATTTTTATGACAAATGGAATTAAAGAGATGATAATATAAATTACAAACATGACTTTTATTACTTTACTGTCATTTACTTTTTAATGTACCGGAAAAGCATAATTCATACACAGGCAAGCTAAGTAATTCAGTGAAAAAAAGCTCCATAATTATGCCAAAAGTGTAATGGTTGGCATGTATGCTATACCCAATCCACTTCATATTGTAATGCTACATTTACATGTACTGATGTACCGTTTTCAACAACTGACTGGAACTGAACTATTATATTTGTAGGGGTGGAGGGATTTTCTATTATAATCAGACATGCCACTCCCCATTTTTGCTCTGCATTAGTGCAGAGACATAGTTATAAACACAATTCAGTTAATATTGGGTTCAATTTATTCATTTTTTTTCTCCTATCTTTTAGAGAATAACTCAAATGTTGACTTGAGAGCACTCTTTTCCCATGAAATCAAATTGTTTAATCTGAAACTGGTATAGGCAATTATATACACCTGTTCAATTGCTCACCTTGAGGACATTAAGGTCAATGCCTTTGACCTCTGGTATGAATTTCAGTTAAAGTATTTCTGAAGCCTACATGCAATTTTTTTTTTTTTTTAAAACTCCCCATATCTGATTTATCATGCTATTGTCTGCAAAAAAATCAGACCCTTTGGACATGTCCAGCAAATACGACAGTTTCGAAAAAGTGTATTATAAGTTAGTGTGGGTGAATTATTAGCAAGAAATTAAGATTTTGGATTTGAATGAAATCTAGCAGAACAATTCCAGAAAGTATGCTTCTATGTGCACATTTTCAATGGAATTACCAATATGGATACCATGAGATGAGCTGGTGAGTACACATACATTACCTATTTACACTACAGTAGCCAATTTTCTTATACATGTGTATATATTTACCTATGAGTGGTTCTCTACCAAAATAAATAAATATTAAATAAGTAGTAAATATTTTAAGTATTTCTCATTTAACATACATCAAATTGGTAAATGTGTCAATGAAGTCTAAAGTTTTGCACACACCCCAATGTCTTGCACAGCCAAGAGATATTTTCTTAGTAAACTGACTTGATTGGATATTGCACAATACAGAACACAGCACAATGGCACTTTGTGTTATAGCAGAGTTTTACTTTATTATTACTATTACTATCATGAACCACCTAATAGCTAAATGAGATTTAACCTATTGGGATTCAAACAATATACATATTTCTTGGCTTCACAAAGCACTGCTGTGTTCAACTGTACAGATATTGTACACATTTATTCCTGCTTATAATTAATGTGAAATGTGATAGTATAAAAATCAGTTATTACCATTATCTTCATTATTTCTATTCTCAAGTAAACAATTTCAAGTCAAATGACAATCTTGCTCTCATGAAAAGTTGTCTTTTGGGGACTTATGTAAGTCTTCTCTATATTCCAAATTTTGTGTCATAGAATGCTATCATGGTAAGGGAATATTAATATATTATGATGAAAATATTTCAAGAAACCAGACTGCACAATAATTTATCATTTTTTGGTAAATTAAAACTTTGGATATCATGTCTTTAAAGCTTAACATGTAAATGTAACTGTTCTTTTTGGAGAAATGTTTCCTCTATTGGAATGTGAATGACACACTAGAGTGACCTAAATACAACAACTTAACCAGACATACAAACATGAATAATGCTATATGTCTTTTCTACATTTGTGGCAGAGCAGAAGAAACATACTGTATACTCCCTAATTAGCATCCCCTGGTCTTATTAATGCCCCCCCCTCCCCTTTTCTAAGAACAGAAAATTTAAAACTTTCCAATAATCATCACTGTTCTGTAATCCATAAGTGCAACACAGGAATTAAGTAGTCCACAGTAGAATACAAATGCAATGCATTACTGATGCCTTTCAGAAACCTTACATAGTAGTACTTCCTATATTCAATGTAAATTCATACTTCTGCTGGTGTACAATCCGGATTGGTTAATAATAATGCAACAAATTAAAAGAAAACATGAACACAGAGTCTGCTGATAAATGTTAGGATGCAGTGTAAGACCTGTGCTTTCCAATGCTCATCTGCTTCTGATCAATGATTACAACAAAATAAATGTTGCAGCACTCTTCTGTTGACAACACATGGTGCAACAGATGGGTGGCAAATTCAAACACTTGCCAGTCCTGCTTAAACCACCTTCCAAGTGAGAAAATGTGTTATCAAATGATCATTTTAGCTGTGCTGATATTTGCAATGATAGAATTCAGTAGCTGAAGGACTCCCATATGTACATGTCATTATAAGAGTATATTAAAAGAACATGAGGCAATATCTGGGTGGCAAGTTGAAAGACTTCGACTAGCTGCTGAGTGGGAATATGTACTGATATTTACAATGACTGAATTCAAAGCCAGAAAGACCCAGAGATGTACATGTGGTCAATAAAAGAGTACATCAAATGAACAACTTTAGCTTTCATTATTGTGTTCTAAAAAATGACTCCCTTTTGGAAAATGTAATGCCTCCAGGAGCAATTATTAAGGAGTATACAGTATAATCCTAGCTTTGGGCAGAAATTTCATAACACAAAAACAAGTGGACCCCAAAATTATTGTGTTGCATATATTTACAAAAATTAAGAGTACAGTTAATTCAATGTATATCTAACATTAAGGGATCCAATTAAAAGCTTTCGTCATTAACACCTCCTCTTCCAATATGCAACTATGTAATGATTTACATATAAATATGGCACTGACTTTTATATACATGTGGTCTTGATACGCAGGTTGCACTGAATCACCCAAAAAATCTGAATACTGTGGTACACACCAATATAACACAAAATCCCAATACTGTGGAACACACCAATATCACACAAAATCTAAAAAATATGTTTACATAGTTTCATAAAATGTTAACAAGGAAACCAGATTTGTTGTAAAAGATATATGCCCCTACTGATTTTCGTTTGGTGCTAAAATGGCATGAAAATCAAGCTGTTGATATCCGCATACAAGCAAGCATAGCAATTTCATTTATTTACTTCAAATGATTTGTGCCTAATCATGTTAGCAAGGTCTGCATTAAAAAAGTTCAAGATGATTAAAAATGTGCAAAATAAGATCCTGTAATGGCTTAGGACCCTAACAAGGTCATACACATATGGATACAAATATGCAAGCCAAAATTTCATTTGTTACAGAGTGGTTTTTGCATAATGTCCCAACAAGCTTTCTTGGGATGGATAAATAAACAGCTGGGCATGTGTACTTACAAACTAATACGACCAAATCAAGATGCTCTTGATGCAAACAGCTTGAGCTGAGTTAGTGTGTTGAAACAAAAGTTAATCAGTGTTACAGTTTAACTTGATAAACCATCTTCAACCTTATAACTTTTACTTTTCTTGAACAAGGAAAAAGACTGCATACAAAAAGAAAGCACAAAAGAAATTACAAAATGTGTGCAGGATGATTAAATTGACTAGATTAGAATTGATGGATGTTTAAACACTGGAATGCTATGCTTAGTATAAAGGGAAAATCTACTTGTATGACAACAAAAAAGCTAAATTTTTATTAAAATTACCAATCATTGCAGCATATGTTCAAAGGGTTATTGTGGATACAAAATTTTTTTCGTTGTCAGAATACAGCATCTGGTTATTGTATATCAGAATATTTTCCACAAAGGTTTGAAATTATTTACTAGTTTTATTAACCCCGTCCCTTGCAAAAACGTGGAATTTGGCGGGGGCGGGGGCTACCATCTTATATAGATTGCAGAAACTTGAAGGATTTTACTTAAACACAGAAAACCAACAGCACTTTCCACTCCTAGCAAACCATGTTTTTTAGCCCAAAATTCTATTGCAAACTTCGTTGTTTTCTGAATGATATATTTTCTCACTTTTATAAAAAGGGGACTAACTCAAGTACCCTGGCAAAATTGTCTCCAATTATGTCCATTGATGGTATAAACTAATGCAATGTTATATACTGCTTTTCACAGTGGTTAAGAGAAGTTAAAAAAACAATATCATACTTCAATGAGAAAAAAAGGGAGATCATAAATAACTTGCACCAATTTATCATAAACCAAAACAAACTCATGAACACAATGGAATATCACCTGCTTGCATATCTGTTAAAGTTTCATAAAATGACAAACATTTTGGCCTCATTTATTTTCAGCTGATGACAAATTTTCATGAATTCACTGCTGAAAATTCATTCTGAGACCACCAAATTGCCAAATTATTTGTCTAACCATTATGAAAACAACTATATAATGCATATAACAAAGGTGATGCAACATTCGATACTTAAATTTGGTTGTTTGGAGTCAGAAATATGCACCATTCCACTACAAGTCAAACAAATACAATGGCAGCAAGATTTAAACTACTACTGTTTCATCATTGGAAATCTCATGATCAGAACAACACTGAACGATTTGAACAATTTTAAGTTGGGAAAAAGCCCTACTAATATCCTTTTACTTCACCATACAACGTATCACATGATGTATTATTAATGCTTCTGCTTCAATTTGATATTACAAATTGCCAACTTGCTTAAATAAAAACATATTGCATGCATATTCCTATCTTCCTTCATTAATCTTACAGTCCTTTACAAAAAACTAGTCTCATAAGTTGCTAACAATAAATATGAAGTCTACTAAGTGCCGCATTTTGCATGCTCCACTGTAGCATAATACAAAAACCTTGCATAGTGAACTGAGCAAGAAAAGCAAGTCTCTCTGACATTACCAACAGGTCAATGAGGTGATTCATATCTCTAATATAAATACACCCATCACACTTCAAGACAGTACACACAACAGTGTCTAAAGAACTGTGCTACATGCAAAATTTAACATAATCACTGGACTTCAAAAAGTGAACCATGTGACCTACTTATTTTTATGATGAGTAGAACCCTCCAAGACAAAGACACCAATCAAGTTTCATTATTGTACATAAAACAGTGTCAGAGAAACTAAACTAAATGCAAACACTTAATGGAATTTCTTGAATGCAAAAAATATGTCACTGTGAACTACTTTTGCCAACAGTGGTTAGTGTCCTCAAGATGAATATACCCATCATGATTCATGACTACACACGATCTCTGCTAAATGCAAAACCCTACAGTAAACACTGACGTGTGAAAAATAAGTCATCATAACCTAGTTTTGCCATGTGTGACCAGTACGCTCTTTATGAAGTTTTATGACGTAAACGTCACGGTGTCAGAGAAACTGATCTAAATGTAAAATGTGTAAAGAATCAATGGAATATGGTGAGTAGAACCCTCCAAGATGAATACACCCATTATGTTTCATGACTGTTAACACAAAATTATAGAAGATACTGAGCTCCATATAAATGCTTAACAAAATCAATTGATGCATTAAAGGTAGGTCACTGTGACCAACTTTGCAAATGGTGACTAGTGCCTTCCAATATCAATACAACCATGAAATTTCAAAACCAAACATGATGTCAGAGCAACTAAGTTCAATGGAAAAATTTGACCTAATCATGAGTGTAAAAAATAGGTCATTATAACCCACTTTTGACTATGGTAAACAGGACCTTCCAAAATAAATATACCCATCATGACTGCACATAGAACAGTGCCAGAGTAACTGAGCTAAATGAAAAAACTGAACGTTAATGCATACAACAATAACAACACTGTTGGAAAAGTGATCTCTACGTCTCACCTAAGCTTTGCAGGTGAGACCAAAAAACAACCTACAAACTTTAACCCACCAAAAAAAAAAAACTAGTTTACGTTCCCTTTAGATGTCCATTATTAATATTGCACAGAGTTTCCATTACTGACTCTTTCTCATTTGGAATGTTTCCATTTTCTTCATTCTGTAGACTAGCATTTGATAGTTCATCTCTTGTAATTTTTCTCTCCCTGACTCCATTCAACAGCCTGTCATCTTTTCCTCTGAACTGTAATGATCTGTCTGCCTCTCCAATGAGGCTGCCACCTCTGCTTTCATGTGCTGGCTTATCTCCCCTTTGGGCCTGATTACTTCCCTTAAAAGCTTGTATTTCATTGACAAGATTGTCTGGTTTAATGCCAGCTGTCTGTGATATAAAAACAATGAACTTGCCAAGAACTGGAAGTGCCAACATTTGGTGGACAATTGCAAAGAGTCGGTAATAAGGCCCATAGAAAGGATCTGAAACCGCTGGACACAGCATGTTGTTGAGATTAACCTGAGTCAACTGAAATAGAAAAATTTGTATGTTTAATGTGAGAGGTTGTATTAAGCACTTTACATGGCTGAGTAATGCCCAATAAGCAAATTCTGTGAATTTATGTCCCTCACCTCAATTACGAAGACTGCTGACTTTTTCCTTCAAAATAAAAACCTGAATATGATACTTATTTCCTGGTAGTGATACTTTGAAGTAGTAGATTTTGTGTCTGTATGTGAAAGGGCTTCAGAATTATCATGACGAAGGGAAAAAAGTCGGTACCTGATCTGTATATTGAACCTTAAAGTGAAGACTGAATATAATGACAATAATTGTCCCAAGTTTTATCCCAAAGTCTGGAACAACTGTATAGTTAGCAGGTAGAAAGGAGAAACTTAAAATGCTGATCTTTGACGTTAAATATGAACCTAAGACCCAAAATGTAATATGCAACAACCTTCTAATAATGCTATCAAATCAAACTGAGTTTCATCAATTTATCTCAAACAGCAATAAAACTTCAACAGTGGAAAAAAAGTGGGATGAATGAACAGTCTGATAAACATAAATTGCCAAACAGAATTGCAAATGCTACATTAGTTACACTTCACATAAATGGCAAGGAACAAATGATGTCTTGAGTTTGGGTCTGAATATAGTCATTTCTGTTGTGCCCTTGTGAAAGGTACTACACATCAAATGCACCTGCTTCATGTTATGCAAGTTAGGTTAAGCTTCTCGTCAAATGAGCTGCTGCACATTTGTGAGGTATTAAACTCTATACGGTGCTAACCTGTGATGGACTGGTATCCCATCCAGCAAGAGTAATTCATTATCACCCAATTCATGCTATACAAACTAGGTATGCTCCCACCAAAAGATCCACTAACAGGTCTGAGAAGTCTTTAACTCTATACAGCATTAACTGATGATGGACTGGTGTCCCATGCCAAGAAGGTTTTTTGAACAAGTAGCAGCCTAAAGATGAAAGTCTTAGAGTTGCTGATCACAACAATATAAATAAATTAACTAAAGAGAGAGCTTGTCACTACAGTTACCAACTTTCTTCATAAATATTATGAGCAATCTGATTAGATCCGTTTCTTTCAGCAGCATCAAATCCAACAGTTGAGTGGTCGTTACTGCTTCTGATGGCTACATGAACCAACGGCCAATGTGGAACTAAGTGGACTGACCAACTTGGTTACCAAAGATGAATTCAAAGTTTCAGATGGGAATCTGTCCTTATATGACAGGCAATATTTTAAAATACTTTTTCTGCTAGGAGTTTGGACACACTGACCATTAATCAAACTTTTATTTAATCACTATGGTTCAAGTGTTCGTTTAATGCAATGAATACTAATGCTGAGACTACTTCCTAATTTCTTGATGATTTACAAAAACTTGCATCTGATTTGATGACTCATCCCCTGCTGACCAATGGCAGTACACTTTACAAACAAGGCATAACATGTTAGCAAAATTGTGTTGCTCTTAATGTATGCATTGCACAGTGTTATCACACAATTAAAATTTCAAGAATTATTTATTGTTTGAAATAATGAAGACAGTGATACATTGATAAGTAGGATATTTATTTTGTAAAGGGTATTAACCCCAAGGCAAAATACAAATATATATGCTGGTTGTAATGGTGTCTGCTATGAATGTACAAAATTGTGGTGTCAGTCAGTTGCAATATTTTTAACTATGGTTTAGCATTTATCTTTGCTATAAAATGTATCAAATGGTTATGATATTGAAGGACTCCATGTACCTCTTTTGGTCATTTTTACAATCTCATTATTCAGTTATTATAGACAACACATTGGGTATAACTGATAAATTAGAACATGAACTTGAATCTGCCTTACTACTTTTCAAATACTGTGTATCCATCCAATGCAGTGCTAGTTAATATTCCTATGGTATCATTACATATCTACTGCAGCTGAACAAGTGTTTGCAAACCTTACTATTAAGTTTTAAACTGCAGAACAAAATGCCAATTTTTCTAGGAAAATCTCCCATCAGCATAAAATTAATCCCACACATTAAAATTCCATACATATCCTTTATTTAATTTTCATCATATTGGGGATGAAGTAGTATTTTTGCTGAAACTTTTTACAAATATTATTTTCAATTCTTTTTTCACTGAAAATAAAACTTGTGGCTCTATATAAGTTTTAATCAAACAAGAAATTTACAAACAAGGCAGATACAAGTAGTTTACTGAAAAACAATCTAAAAGGATTGTCGTTTCAACTTATGGAATACATACCAGTAACCATGAAAAGCAGTCAAATTCAGTATTTTCTTTATCTAACATTCAATATTTTCATTAAGAACTGGTTAAGAGACAACTTTTACTGAAACATATATTTTATATCATGAATAAGAAAATAATTATGTCATCAATTAAACAAGTACAGTATTAGTGGCAGGAAAACAGATAATTAATGCATCCTAGAGACAATAAATCAGCCTCAACTGAATAAAATTTGCATTACAAAATTGGAGTTGTATTTGACTTTACTGGACTTGTTAGGCAAAATTCTGACAAAATTGCATTTAATTCACAATCATATATTCTTCATTACATGCACATACAAGAATATATTTCCAGCTGGCATCATGAAATAAAATGCTTTGATCATTCAGTAAACGCTACCAAAATTCTCTACATTGTCCTGAATTTCTGACAAATTTCAGGATAATTATCTTGGGCCTTGTCAGAACGATCTGAAACACATTATTTACAAAATCCACAATTTTTTTCTTTTCTTATCATATGAACATACATCATAATCAATTTTAATAAGACACAACTCAAAAAAAATGAATCTACACTTGCAGTATTGATAAATTTCAATTATCTTTAAACATGAATCACATGTTGGTCATTTCATTCCATCAAAGGGCCAATTAGCTGCATGACACTATAAGTCTGCCTTGCATCCATTGTGATGCTTCTGACACAAGGTTATTGACATGTGCTATTTTGTATATGTTTCTACTGATTTGTGCCAATTCTTCTTTTCAGTACATTCTGCCTCAAATTCTTGTTTATTAACTTCAAGTGTTCCTACCACTTCCTTTACTGCCATTTCAATAACAGCTGTTACTGAAAAAGGCATTGTAGGTACAGTATGTACACAAGCTGAATTAGAAGACAGCATGTGGAAAAAATTGATTAAAATGGGAACTTTGTACATGTCAAATATTTTCAATATTTCATTGATCTAACCACATAGGCAACAGTCATATATTGCAAATGGAGGCAGAATGTATGTTAATTGGTGGAAAGTAGTCAATATAGCATATTTCCATATTTTATAAAGTATGGCAAAATGCAGTCTGGTAGATCTAGATTTACCACTGCATACTGTGCCTGCACAATATATCTATGCAGTTAGAGGTATTTATAAATGTAAGCAAACAAGGTACACCATTATCTGCCATTACAACAGTTCCTCTCTATGAAGTACCTCATGTAGTAGTAGTATTAAACCTGCCTCAGTATGGCATGGTCCCTCATATAAATGGAACGAGGTCATGAATCCTGTTTCAGGATGCATGTAGTTTTGACATTAGACATGCCTCATGGGCCCCGGATGGCCGAGTGGTCTAAGGCACTTTCCTTTACAGATCACTGACAACTCATCTCTATCTGCATGGGTTTGAGTCTCAGGCTTGGCTGATGTGGGCATGTGAGAAAGCTTGCCAATAGCTTCCCATGGTTTGGTGTTCCTTCCTGAGGTTTTTCTGAATTCTCCTCCACCAGATATACGGTGATGAAAATGGTGTTAAACCCACAACAATGACAAACCTGCTTCAATAAAGCATGGTCTTTCATACAAGTGAAGTGAGGTTCTGGGTCTCACTTTAGGATGCATGTAGTTTTGATATTAAACCTGCCTCATTATGGCATGATCCCTCATAACTGGAGTGAGGTCACGGATCCCACATCTGAATGCACAAAGTTTTGATATTAAACCCACCTCAATATGGTATGGTCCCTCACCTAACTGGAGTGAGGTCATGGATACCATTTCTGGATGCATGAAGTTTTGATATTAAACCTGCCTCAGTATAGTATGGTCCCTCACCTAACTGATGTCAGGTCATGGATTGCATTTCTGGATGCATTTAGTTTTGATATTAAAGCTGCCTCAGTATATTACAGTCCCTCACATAATTGGAGTGAGGTCATGGATCCCATTTCTGGATGCATGTAGTTCTGATATTAAACCTGCCTCAGTGTAAGGTGACATTATTAATAACATGCTATGCCTGAATGGTTCCCCGAAATTGCATGAGAGTTTGAGACCACCATCATACATGATGAAATTATTCTAAGGCTATACTGTTGCCAGTTGAATGTGCATCATAAAAAAAAATCATTTTACTCATTATTAGCAATAGATGCATCTTGAAGAGCCTCATATACAACAACTTGTTCCTAAGGGATTTAAACAGAAACACTCGTGTTAGGAGAAGATGGACAGTCAGGTACCATGATTTCTCTGAAGATGATGTAAAATGCTTGAAATGCAATTCTTTTAAAGTATCATTAATAATGACAACACCCCTCATAATGATAAATATAGGAAGTATTAAAAAAGGGCCATAATTCTGTCCAATACAGAGAAGATGAGACACAATGGTCATGAAATATTTCCATGAAATTGCCTTAGAATATAATGAACAGTTCTTGAGCTGTGCTGATTACAAACAAAATCCCATGTACAAGGCATGAAGCTGATTGACAAGGGCCATAACTCATCTACAATGGTACACATAAGACAAAACCCATAAAATAGACATCTTGGTGTAAAAGATCATGTTACCAAATTTCATCAGAATATCCTGAATGGCTATTGTGTAATGCTGATTACAACCAACATTTCAAATTTCCATATGAGCAGAACATTATGCTCGACAAGGGGCATAACTCTATCTGAAATGGTAACAAAATCCTTAACTCATTAACCCCTTGAGATTTTTGTCATTATTGCCAGAAATTTGAGTAGGAAAAACAATTTGGGGACTGCTTCTGAATACATCCAAATAAATCTTCTTCCAAGAGATTTCTGTTCAGATAAATGCCTAGTTGTGTTAGCTATTGGCTATTTCGCTCGCACATGTGCAGAAGGGTAAAAGTTGCGAGTTCTTTTTTTTTTTTTTTGCTTATCGGACCCATCATGTCCTGGCCACTGCTTACTCGAAATCCCCAACTTATCCTACTGTTTGCAAAGGTTCACCTGTCTGTGTGCAGTTCAGACTGGTCTGCGTTTAATCTGAGGCCAAAAAGTTTAAAATCCAGACACAAAATCCAATTAAGATAATGGGTGAATTTGTGGTGTAAAAAAATCAGGTCTCAAAAAATATTTTTCCCTCTGTATTTTGTAATGCGAGTATAAAGTTCAGATTATTTGGTACCCTGGCAGAGCTACATCTGCTACTTTTCTGTACAACCACCCATTTTGGTGCATCTTAAATGACCTTGATGCCATAGAGATCGGAAATAGGGTACTACCTCCTGACACTCAAATGTGTGCCAGGGTTAATGAGTTAAAAGGCACATCTAGATCAATGAGACACTGTTCATACTAAATTATGCTTAGTGATTCTTGAGCTGTGCCGGTTATCAGCAACATCACATGTAATGATGTGAAATTAACACTCAAGAGCCAGAACTATTTCCAAAAACTGAGCTGATAAGATAAAACCTGTAAAAGTCATTTAGATCTAGGAACCAACATACAAACCAAATGCATTAGAATTTGTTGAGAAATGCTGGTTTCAAGGATCTGCTGTAACTGAGATGGACAACTGTGTGAGAAAGAGCAACAACTTCATCAAAATAGTTCTAAAAAGATGAAACCTTTAAAACACTGGCAATTTACATACAGAATGAAATCCAATTATGTAAGGGGTGCAAAGCTTTTGTGGTTGGAAGTGTGAATAGGACAGAAAAATGGCTTATGTATCAAAATAGCCTCCCTTCATCTTGATGTGTGATCCTGACAAATGAGTTAATTTGCATTACATCAAAAGAAAGAAGCACTTGAATGCATACTTACCACAGCTAAATACTGCATGGGCATGAAGTGGTACAGATACAGACATCCTATGGATAGGACAGACCAGCTCAAATCCCAAATAGGCTCTGCTGTGTACACTCCTGAAATAAGGAGAATTAACTGAACATTATTTTTGTCACTGCATGTCTCTTAAAACTTTTACAGTGTAGTCCTGATTACCTGTATTGTTTGCTAATTTTCTGAAGAATGTGTATTAATCATTTTTTGTGCTAACTATAGATAAAAATTACTGACTATACTTTTAAGTTTTTCATTAATTTAATTTAAAAAATGCTCTCTGTATCATAAATACATTTAAGATCTGATAAAAATTAGGATTTCTGCAAAGTGATAACAACTGAAAATTTGTAAAGAAGTTTGTATTTCTGTGCTGCAATACCTAAACTTTGAATTTTTAGAATTTAGGTTCAAAATGTAACCTTCTAAATGTATTATAGTAAATTTTGAAGACAGATTTGGCTGCCATTTTAAAAATAAATTCAAATGTTGTATTTGTTATGTCTTGCTATTAATTTAGAATACATGGAAAATTTGAGTTATGCAGTGTTTCATCTTCTAAAATGTATAATTGTGTTGGGTTAGTCACTTTGTCACAAATTTTGACTCACATTTTGAACACCATAACACAAGGTGTTGATATGATAACCATATCTACACCTTGGCAGATTGAACAGATATACTGGTGCTTTGTCCTAGCGACATCTATTGGATTTCATGAGTTGCCTCCCTTAGTATGTAATGCCAACTAACCTATAGCGTAATGCATTGTACATTGGCTGAAAATGGTGGAGGCAATTGACCTAAAAAGGATATTTTTGAAGTTTAACATCAAAAGTATGACGATGTACCAGAATGAAGCCATTACAGGTGTATATGAGTGAAAGGTATCTGTGTAAACACTGACCAGCACTGGACAATTGCTTAGTTATCAGTCTATTCAAGTTGTGTGCTACCCTTGTCTTGATCATGTAGGAACAGCGTTCAAGTCACATCAGAACCTTGGCTAGCAAAGATGTTATGCTAAGATGCTCTTTGTTAAATTTAATTGATACTGGACATGTGATTCATTTAAATTTTAAAACAGAAAATATTTACAAATGACAGACTAAGCACAAGAGACATCATGAAAGTTGCAGGGATATACCATATACTGACTTTGTCCTTCAGACAGTTGAGCTAAACACACAGAGTAGGACTAAATTCACACGGTTTTCTTGAGAGGGACATTATCACAAACTTGCATACTGATGAGATGGGAAATAAATACCTCACACCAACCTTGCATTTCCCTTTCTCTTGAAAAATGAGCTGCAGTAATGGCTTTCTTTAAGCTTATGAGCTCACAAAAGATTGAACATTATTTCAGTTGTAAAGCTATAAAATGTCAAAACCTTTCTAGCTTTCACTCATATTGATTTAAGTTCATAATTAAGAAACACCTGACAATAGTGTAGCTACTTAAATTGTACTTTCTCTAGAAACAGGCCTTCTCTCATACCACTGTGACCAAAACAATTTCCCTTACACAGTCTTTGTTGTTAAGGCCAAATTTTTCATACTGACTGATTACGTTAGAAAAGGTATGAAGTTTATGCTACACCTGAGCAGAGTTTGGTTAAGTAGATGAGTCGGTTTTATCTACCTGTATCAAACAAGGTGTGGAAAAATAAAAACAAGTCTTGGTTGATCTAATGATGTAGGTAACTGAAGGGCTACTTATCCATGTTCTAGACTGCCAACTGAATTTGATATGTGACGAGGTGCTCGACTTAAGCAGCTATCAATCACTCTGTCAGACTGGTGTCTAAAGCCAACCAACCAATCATATTATATCAGTAACAAGCAATTTTCAAAACAGTCAGTAACAGACTGACCCTGGGTAAAAACAGTTAACTTTTAAACTGGGGTCTTGGACTTTGACTCCCCATGCAAAACTATTCAGAAGTGAATGACAATGATGATGGATTCTTGCCTGACAGAAATACAATGTGTGATATAGTGGACACAAAGGGCTCTCAACAGAATTTTAGGATGAGTCCTGGACTCTTCTCTCATGGAACTCAAGAAGAGTCCCCAGCCTATATCTGCTTGCATTCAAATAAAAATGAAGTTCAGTTGGCAAAATCATGAAAATGGTACCCGAGACATGCTAGAATAAGAAAGTCTCACCAATTACAATAAGCTGGAACTTACTGGATTATGCAGGCTCTAAGAGTATTTAATTACCTCCAATCTTGATCAAGTAAAATGGAATGACCATCATCAACAGGTGCTGGAGGTAGTACACTTCTGTCTCAAAGGGCAACTGAAGAAAAATAACATCAGCCAATAAATATACAATGACCACCTTACATCCATCCCTCTTATAACATGGGTTATCATCATGGAATATTCCAATGAAAGGCTTACATTTGTTTCTATTATTGCTGTTTAATTTATATTAGTTTTATTTTATTTTAGTTCTGGTCTATTGAAAATCATTTCGTATATGGTTAAATGTATTTCTATATGCTTCTTTCTGTTTTATTTTTGTTTTATGCATTTTTACACAGGACACAGACTGGCTGAAACTTGCATGTTTCACAGAATCATATTTAATGAATGACATGACTATGTTTCTGTTAACACAAGATCTTAATGTTAACATTAACAGTGGTAACACGATATTCACAGTTAGAAAAGTAACACCTACATGGTATGTCACATAGTTCTGGTAATTCAAGTGACACAAAAGATTTAAAAATCTTAAACTCAATTTCATGACTTACACCTAGATATTTCAAGTTTTGGCATATAACTAGCTATTGCTTACTCTACAATCATTGCTTACTCTTGACTATGTGCAACATTTTTTGAACTGAAATAAAAAATAATTTATACTCTAAATTGAGGCAAATTTATCTCTGCAACCAAAAACACGACTCAAATGGTCTGACAATCTGTTGACCAAAAGAACTGCAAAGAGTGTGTGTGTGTGTGTGTGTGTGTGTGTGTGTGTGTGTGTGTGTGTGTGTGTGTGTGTGTGTGTGTGTGTGTGTGTGTGTGTGTGTGTGTGTTTAATGCAGTTTTAACAGTTTTTCTGTCATATTGCTACGATGTCTGCTGTGATGCAGTTTATAGTGATGTCTAGCACTGGGGCATCATGCCACAGACGTAGCATTATGTCCCACCCAGTCACATTATCCTGACACCTGGACGACCAGTCCTAACACTAACTTCTTAATGCTGAGCGCCTAGCGAGGCAGCTGTTAGTACCATTTTTATAAGTCTTTGGTATGACTTGGCTGGGGATCGAACCCTCGACCTCTCGCATCCCAGGCAGATGATCTAACCACTAGCCACTAGAGCAGTCCAACTCTGATACTGAATATAAGATTGGCACCACTTTCATTTAGGGTAAACTATATACAGTGTATTTTTTATCTAAAGAATAGCAATAACAAAATTTTCAAGAGGCAAGCATTGTGGTCATAAGGGACTTCAACATTTCAAAATTTTCATTTAGAACCAACTAGACAGGATAATGAGTTTTAACCCAAAAACTCTTTTAGTGAAAACCCCACATTAATATTACATGTAATATCTGTACAGGAGATGATGTAATAACCCTATGTTGATACAACTTTATGTTTAGAAAAAGTGGCAAGAACAAGAATTTCATGACAAGTGCAATGGTAGCAATATTGCAGGTCAGAGTCGCACCTATTTAGGACTAACTAGACATCATAACTGGTCTTTTAGTGAAAACCAAAGTTTTTGGAAAATTATACCAATTTTACAAATTTTCTTTTACAACTAATCGTAACATTATTGACTTTTTTTGTACAAAATGTTTTTAGCATGATTAAGTAAAAACCACTTGATATAGACAAATGTAATCTGGAAGGCAAGTTTTTAAGCATATGTAGATGATATGAATAAACTTTTGGGGCTTTACAACAATTTTTTGAATTTTTTTTAAAACTTATTGGTTTTAAGCATACATACTGGTACATTTCTTACAACAAATCTTTCAGTATTTGAATTTCCTCAAAGTTGAAAATTTAGATGATTTGTGTAATGACTGAAAGTTGCTGAAATTTGCTCATGGACTGTATTCAATATTTAGTGGATCTGCACAAATTTTTGCTGCACATACCTGGTTATAGGATGGCTATTATTTATTCTTGTTTTTTATTATTTTTAGCTTTCATATGGGATGGCCTGCTATCCATCATCTGGCCATCTGTTAGCACATGTTTGTTACTGTATTGCACCTAAATTACCTGCAGGATTGTCATAAAACTTTATACACACATTCATCCCAAGGTTTAGTTGGTCTTAAAGGAAATGTTGCTGTTGAAACTCTAACTGCAATATTAACAAAGCTTTTACCAATTATAATCCCACTTCCAATTTTTACAAGAATTTCCACTTCTTGCCCTCCAGGCTTATCACATGAAAAATAGTGTATACATTAGCAAACGAGATATGGAACATTAAGAACCCTCCTGTACATATTGTAACACCCCACATGGTGTATAATAAAAAATCAGAGTTCAGGATTTAAATGATTGAATAAATAATAAAGGTGAGATAGAACATGCCTTTCAATATGGCATAGTAACGTTTACATTAACACAGTGTTTGGCATTCATCACAACACTATCAACTTCTGATAATGTTGAGCAGATCTGTTTGTCTAAATGTCAAAAGTCAACATTATAATACACCATATCATGGTGAAATTAATTATATTATTTCATTCCTATGCATAACAGCAGCTAAATTTATTAGACAAACTGTAACACATTCTGACATAGTAGTGTGATCTCTCAATGTAAAATTAATTTTAGTGCTAGTGTACTTATGCAGTGTGGTGGGAAATAGCAGCAGATTTATAAAGAATTACTATATAATGATTTTCATCATCATCATCATCATCATCATCATCATCATCATCATCAGGCAGTTAAATTCAATGGCAACCATGTAATAAATCTAGTTAAAATTAGCTATAAACAATTTGATTTATTTTTGGCATTTTCTAGCATAATATTTAATATTGTTTATGCGATAAATAATGTATGATTTTTGTCAGAATATATTGCATGGTTCTAGAGCTGTGCCTGACTGCAAAGAACATTCAAGTTTCCATGTGAAGACACCAATATCACTGGCAAGGGTCATAATTATTATATTCAAATGGAGCAGATGAGACTAAACCCATAAATGGTACATGCAAGTGTATGAAAAATATTCAGAATGGTTCTTTAGTTTGTTGTTCTGGTTACAATGAACATCTTACATAAAACTGAACTTGATTGGCAAGGGCCATAACTCTTTTCAACAAGAATCCTCAAAGGGACTGATGCTCTAATGGCCAAATGAGTTTCCAGGAATCCAAGATAACACCATTTTCTCTTTATAACTGCCAAGCATTTAAATCATCTCCGACATTCTTAAGCAATAAAATGATTTTCCAATTTTGGATGTCAGATTGGTGCCATTTACATTTAGGACCAAATAGAGTGCACAAAATGTCTTTGGAGAATCCCTATGTCAATATGATCATGTCAAGAGGAGTAGTTACATCAAGATTTTTAAGATGATCATATCGTGTAAAACTGATGCAATTTTCATTATGACCAACTAAATATCATAACAATTCTGGTGAAAACTCCATACTGACATGACCATCCATTCTGAAGTTGAACCAAGAAGATTTGGCCATATTGGATGTAAGATCAGCACCATTTTCATAAAGGTTCAACTAGACGTCGTTAAGTTGTTGGTGAAAACCACATGCTGACATGACCTTCCATCCAGAGGAGCAGACATAACAAAGATCATAGTTCATACGATCCTGGAGAGATCTTTTCAATTAGTTTTTGATGGGCTCCCAAAAATTTTCAAGAAATATTATGTCTTGCAGAAATTGAACCTTCTCCATATTTTGCCTTGCTAACTAATGTGTTGCATATCATGTGATCCACCAAATTTTATCCCATGTTATAAATTATTTTCGGATAATACACAAATAACAACACTGCAAAATTTGAAACAGTGATATGTTTTATTCAGTTTCATATACTAAATTCCAGCTGATAAATTCTGAGACTTTTTAGCAAACATCAACATATTTTTAAACAAATCTGAGAACTTTTCAAAGACAACACCTTTGCAATTTCTTCTATATTCAAAGAGTTTTCAAGGGTACTCCTCATGTTCAAGAACTTTTCATCCTAGTACAAATCATGTTGATGTCAGTACATAATATTTTCAACCAGGACCAACTACTCCATAGGAAGTCTTTTGGCAAAACCCTCATTTCATTATGGTTTTCCATTTGGAAGAGTAGCAACAACATTTTCAAGATGGTTGCCATGGTGGTCATACTGGCTGTCAGATCAGCACCATTCTAAATTATGACCAGCTGACATCATAAGGAGTCTTTCCGTGAAAACCCCACCCTGATATTGCCATCTGCTCAGGAAAAGTAGCAATAACAAGATTTTCAAGATGGTCATTGTGGTGGTCATACTGATGTCTTAGCAGCAATATTTTCATTCAGGACGACCTAGATTTTGGGATAAATCTGTATATCATTTTGTGGCAGTTCTCCAAGTAGTTTAAAGAGGAGTAGCAATAACAAACTTGTGCTAACTGGCCATCCCATAAGCTCTTCTGGTCTATGAACAACTGATTTAAAAATGGAATTTATCAGCCAAAACACTCATAAAAGACACATCTAGGTCAATGTATACTTCCAACTGTAGGAGAGCATGTTGAATGTTTTTTTGGAGCTATGCTTAATACAATGATCTGCTGTAAGGGAGATGTAAAACTGAGTGAAAAGGAGCAAAAACTCCATTATAATTGTATCTGAAGAAACAAAATCTACAAAGGTACATATCATAGACTGAAGAGATGTATGAACATACTGATGGACTGAGGCAAAGAGGTTATTACTATGTAGCCCCAGCAAACTTTAATTAAAATATCTCCACTGGTTTGAAATTTAAACACCAGACAATAATGCAAGTCATAGAATGACATTTTCCCTTGCCCGTGAAGTTGGGGGCATGGCTATGGTATATGATATACTGTCAAGTCACAATATACATTTGGGCCACGTTTCAAGAAAATCTCTCACATGCATGGACAGATGGACAACAGTGTACCACTGTACACCAAACTCAAGGCACACATATAGAAAAAGAACATGCATACTTATGATACAGTATCAACCACTTCAAACTGAACAGAAAATAAAGATCAAGCTGTGTGTGTTGGAAACCAAATGCCATGGTTACATCTGATGCATAGCAGATACAACAGAGTTCAAGAGCTTTTGTAATCTACTGGCATTTAATACATGTTAACTAGTAACTTTGTGTGAGCACAGAAGTGAAAAGAAAGAACTTGGAGAACTTGTATATTGCTTTTGTACTACTGGCATATCTGTTAACAAAAAGATAATACCCAACTCGAAGAAAATAAAACCTGTTTTCAAATGTGTCTAATCAATACCTTATTTGCTGAAGGAGCAACACTAACTCTGTAGTCTTGTATAACATTAATGATCAATTGACCATTGTAAGAGATCTCACATTTGTTTCTCTCCTTAGAGACTTCAATTATTGACTGGTATGAAATAAATAAATAACTTATTTGCATGAGATTCATTCATGCATGCTTTAAGTTTAACCAAGGCTTAGACAGTCTACATCGGTTGCTGCATGAAACCAATTACCATACAAATACTGTTCAATTTTTTTAAACTAGCAGAGTTAAAAAGTTAACACTGAATGTAAGAAACATGTTACATCTGCCACTTACAAACATTCTGCACTGAACTAAGAACTGGTGCTGATCATGTGGTTACTGGTTTGATGTGGCAAATGGTGCAGTTCCTCAAGTTAATAATACACGAGCCAAGCAGAATCCATTAATTTTACAAGGCATAATCAATGATGGGGCTCTTGGTGACCTAGTGGTTATAAAGCACTCGCCTTTACTTATCCCTGCCATCACATCTCAGCCAATGCTGTTATGTGAGAAAGCTTGCCAGTAGCTTTGCGTGCATTTGTGGTTCTCCCAGGGTTTTTCCCCCACTGGTTACACTGTCTGCCATGTACAGCCTATCACATAATGAAAAATGGCGTTAAGCTGACAACATCAATCACTGATTTATTGCTAGTAAAAAACTAATTTTATTCATATATCTATTATCTTTTAGTTGTAGGTGTTGTAGCTGTATTGATGTCTGCATTGTTGTTGATTTTCTTTGTGTGAATACTGCATCAAACAGGTAACTGTCACAAATTACTGTTTGATGCTGAGCCCATATATCACTTTAGCAAAATGTGGCAAGTTTCCTGCACTTTCAAAAAAGATTTCAAGATATGTCTTTGGACTTAACATAGGTGAAATATTGAGTATTCTGTGGACATTGGAACCACATTACTGAAGCTGGATGCCAGGCTAAACTGAACATACGTTACCATTGATGGTAGTTGTCAATACAATAATATATAGTTTCTATAAACATATAGAACCTTGAATCAATAATGCAAACAGTCTTGTAAACATTTTCTACTCAGTCTGTTGGCTTTGTTTGTTCTAAATGAAAATAGTACTGATTTGACATCCAATATGGGTACCATGGCAACCATCTTGAAAATTTTGCTACATCTGTTCCTTCTAAATGGAATGCAGTATTGGCATAGGATATTCACCACATGGCTTATAAAATCAAGTTGGTTCTAAATGAAAATAGTGCCAGTCATGGTAGCCCTTGTGAAATTTGGTTATCACTACTTCTAGATAGATGGATGTTCATATCAAGATGTGGTATTCACCAAGAATTCTTATGATATCTAGTTGGTTCTTAACTGAAAATGATACTGATGGTTATATTCAACATAGGGTGTTTACAAGTGTTATGTCTCTGGGTCTTAAATTAAGTAACAGAGAGAAATGAAACCGACAATTTAAGTAAAATCAACAAGCAATTTGTTTCTCTAGAATACAAAATGAAAATTCAAGAAAGATTTTCATTATTATGAATTAAATCCCAAATAATCCTAAATGTCTTATCACAAGTCCAGATGTATAGAATATTCCAAATGAATTCCAGTAGTCTTGGATGTCCTGGTGTACACCAGTAATGCAATTCAGAATATCTTTGAATCAGTTCACATTAATTTCAAAATAATTTGTTAATCCAGAGTCAAGGAGCACTTAGTAATTCCAACGAATAATTTAACTAAATAATTTGCTGCAAATTATATCTGAACACAACTGTATAATCTGATAACAAAGGGATTCCAGTGACTGATCTAAACCAGGAATGAATTATTTGTTTGCCAGGTCCCTGTTTAGACACATTTTCACCAGACTTAGATGTGAGTCATTTCAATGGAAAATTCATTCAAATTGTAAACAAGTCTGTTTCTAGAATATTCTAAGCTCATAAACAACCTACATGTATTTATAACCAGTAATCATGAATGAAAATTATTCATGTAAACATCCTGTTTACAAATGACCATTATCTTAAAGTACAATCAACAATCATTGACAAAATAATATATACATACATTACACAAGAAGACTTCATCCTGCATATTGTGTAAGTTGGTCCTACATGAAAATATTACAGCCAAATATGACTGCTGTATTTGGTCATCCTGACATAAATATGAGAGATGCTTGTAACACATAGTAGGTGAAAAGAATAAATAGACTTGTCTCTGGTTCCTGGAAATTCTTGTTAGCCAATAGAGTATCAGTTCCTTTGAGAGACCCTTTTTTGTACAAATATTTTAAGTTTATAACTTATTAACTGAATGATAAAGCCTTGGAGTTTCTAAAAGAATCCAGCTTATATAGCAAAAATTCTGACCAATATTTGAAGGATTTCATATTATTTCATATTATTTTTTATTTTATATACATGTAACTTATAAAGAAGTTTTACGTATTTATCATTTATGCAATTACTTATTTTGGATAGGTTTATCTTCCCAAATTTTTTTCAGTTTTTGACTTTGCAAGTTTGGAATTTGAGTTGGAATTTGTACTGTATAGCTGAGATTGTGCTGATATGCTGTTTAACCTCATGCATACATAAATACATGCAGACATACAGTTGAAAATTTCCTTTCTCTGCTGTCAAAGTTAGCAGCTGATGCCACTTGAATAATTTTCAGCTTGAAGAAACAATCATCAAACAATTGTTGTATAATATTTTGTCCCTTCCAAGAATGCGAACTGCCCATCAGGTATCAGTTTTGTAAAAGAGAATTCATATTTCATTGGGTAATAGGGTGGGCCATGTATTTTGCTTTTGTACAAGACCATCCAAAGTGATAATTTTTTAAAGATGGCAAAGATTTCAAAATTAGCACCATTTCAATTTGTGACCATTTAGACTTCATAACAAGTCTTCTGGTCAAAACCCCAAGTGAATATTACCTTCCATTCAGGAGGAGTAGCAATAACAAGATTTTCTAGGTGACTGCCATGCTGGCCACACTGCATGTCAGATCAGCACCATTTGACTTAAAATTAACAGAACATCTTCAGAAGTCTTTCAGTGAAAACCCCATCTTAATATGCCCATTCATTCAGGACAAGTAAACAATAACAAGATTTTTCAAAATGGACATATCAGATGCCCAAGAGACACTATTTTTCATTTTGTACCAACCAGACCTTGGAATAAATGTATGTGTAGAGTTTCATGGCAATCCTCAAAGTAGTTTAGGAGGAGTAAAATAAAATTCTTGGAAAACAGATTAGAGGCCATCCAAGCTGTATTCAGGTCTCTGTCCAGTAGAACTAAAACTGCTTATTAATATTGTAGAAGAAAAAGTAAACACTTTTTTGGCAATCATATAAAGTATTTGTTGGCTCTGCCCACCCTCTTCTCCAATAATCCATTCTGTGCCCATGTAGACTGGTTTGTGTTTCCATTGTAAATCCACAAGATTGCACCTGTGATGCACACAATGGACAGAGCTAACAAAACATGAACCAGAATGAGAGAATGCAGCAAATCAAAAACAGGACAGAAACTTAGGAATATTATAAGGACTGATCCACTGGATCAGTGGAATGCTTACAAACAAAAGATTCTTGCCAAATGTAAAAGTGAAGGACCAAATCATTGTTTAACTCCTGCACTTGTTTACATATTAGTTTGAATACCAAAACTTTACTATTTTTCACTGGGTATCAATTTTTTGTGGATTTCGAGGTTGCCACAAAACACAAGCATGAAGATGCAAATAACAATGAATGTTGTAACTGAAAAAAACCCCAAACAGAACAGTTTTTAAATCCCCAAATTTACATACCAACAAAAAACAAAAAAAATCCACAGTATTCTCTATCAATAATCAACAATGACTCAACAACAATAAAACCTATTATTATTTGGGTCTTAATACTCATTTTCTCAGTAATTTTTACTTCTACTAATTAAAAAGCATTAAAGTACAAATACTGAATAATTAGCCTTTGCACACAAATTGACTCGATACCTACAATGTTTGGTTTCATTCCTAGCTGGATTCATTATATTTTGGCACTCCTATGACCTAAAAGATGACAGAATGTACCAAAACAGCATCATCTGCATAAAACTGAAGTCGATACAGTAGAACCCGTCTTTAAAGACCAACTGGTCTGCGCAATAAGTAATCATCTCTCAAAATATGTGGTCTCTCATAACACTATATAATTAATAAATCTGTGCATGCAGAACTTGATCTATCAATACAGGTTTTACTGTACCTCTTTAATTGTGCAAAAATGTAATAGGAATCATAGTTTCATTTTTGCAAATATAGCAAATCCAACGTAGTTACAATGGAGATAATTTTACCTGTTTAATTTCTTTGCTAAATTGTCAGAAATTTCATGCTTGTGAAAATTTTGTGAAAGATGCATATGCAAATTGTATTATTCCAATTTAGTCAATTACTGTATAAACAAAAAATGCCCAATCAGTTAAAGTGCTAAATTCTTACAACATCAAACTTGTTAAATTTTTGATACATGTAGTATTTGCAATTTATGTTATTTTACTTACCAGACGAGTGTTTATTACTGGAAACAATATTGCAATAGGAGCACCTGACAACATGTGCAGGTGAAGTCGAAACAATGCAGTCAAGAATTTACTTGGTGGAGCTGCCAGCAAGTAAATCTGAAAAAGAAAAACAAAAAAGGATGATGATTAGCACCAATACAAGTATAATTTCAAATGGCATCCCCCAACATAAACCTGGAAAGAACATTTAACTGCCAGACAAATCTAATCAAGTCATCTACTTATGCATATAAATCTGTCCCCTAAATTGAATTTGCCTATGTCAATCAGTTTCTATGAAACTGTGCTGACAAGCTTTTCAACAAAATGTATATAAAGAAACATATTAAAAGTAAATATGCTGATATTCTCTATTACAAAAAAAAATTGCAAAAATTAACCAAACTACATGAGAATTTGATCAGGTCATCTAGAGATGGTTAAAAATATGCATACCAAATTCATTAGTTGAGGTTAAATGGTTTCTGCATACAGTTTACTCAGACTTTATCCTTGACTTTTTCACAGTAACATTCAAAAGATCAAATGTAAACATCAGAAATGCATTGTAAATGGTGTACAGAGTCGTATATACAAGTTTCTATCTTGTGATTTTTTATCTGGACTATCAAACAAATCCACTAAAACATCAAGAAACATGATTTTATCACTATGGTGATGCAGCACTGGTCAAGATCACTTCATGCTTTAAGAGAACTCTAAATGAACAAACTGAAAAGAATTGTAGAATGTCTCACTTTTTCACACTGAATACTTAAGCCACTGAAAGTGATAATGACTGATGACCTCATATAAATGCAAGAAATATGAATCTGGAGACATTAGAAGTAAATGAATCTAAAATGATGATAATTGGAATTTTCCACTAAAATCTAATACCAGTAACGAAGTGATAGTTCAGTAATCAAACAAATATTTAGTGCATCAGAAATTGGAACAATCACACTGTTTATATCCCAAAATAAAAAGGCTGACTTCAAAATTGCAAAAATAAAAACCCAGTGTAATCAATGTTTACATAGCTCACTTCTGTTGTTGTTGTTGTTGTTGTTGTTGTTGTAGGGCTTAACGCCATTTTTCAGCACATGATAGGCTATACATGGCGGCCAGTATTAATGGTGGAGGAAGAAACCGGGAAATCCCCAGAAAGAACCACCGACCCACGCTCACTTCTGTGAAGCTATAAGTAGTTTCAAGTAGCCATTATTATAAACATTAAGAAAAATGCAGAAAATAAATTCAGACTAAAATGATCTTAACAAAGATATGCTGGCCACATTCCAAAGTAAAAATTTTCTTAACATTAGAACTTTTAATCATTTTAAAATTTAAAATTGCATTAAACCATATACATACTTACACACAGTAATGCAAACAGCACACACACACACAAGGCATTATACTCCATCAAAGGGACTGATACTCTACTGCCTAGTAATCAAATGTAAGGCTTCATTGTTTTAAATTGCTGGGTGTTTAGACCATTCCTGAGATTTTGTTAAAAGCAATAACAAGATCTTTAAGATAGCAATTTAGGTAGTTATATTAGATGTAAGGTCTGCAACAGTTTTGTTCAGGACCAACCTGACATAAGAAGTCTTTTACTGAAGACCCCATAACATTGTGTTAATCCATTTATGAGTACAGTAACAAAATTTTCAAAATTACCATTGTGTTGGGCATATGCAACAGTAATATTTAGGACCAACTAGATATTGTAAGAAGTGTTCAGATGTCGGTATGACCATCCACTCAGAAGGATTTGTGAGAAGATTTTTAACATGACCACCATGTAGGTTATACTGGGTTTCAG
>JAECUM010016669.1:0-79689 GCA_016617855.1 Megalonaias nervosa
TACCCTTCCTCTGCCCTTCTGGAGGTCACAATTTAATTAATCAAGCCACTAAGTTGGTGTAAACGGTCGCACATGTAATATGGACGAAAGCGACTTTAATTTAACACCATAACCGTAACCGCATTCGCGCCATTCAGCACTGAATAATCTAACATGACAAGCAATCCTATAGACAAAATGGAAGAAATACAAGAGGTGATGGATGATTAAGGGATGGTAGAAGAGATGTTAGTAAGGGTGGAGTATAGATATTATAACCCCCAATAATTTGAGGGAAGCAAAAGAAAGATTATGGGAAATTATAATACAGGAAAAAGAGGAAAAGGAGAAAAAGGAACAGATGAGAGCATAGAATGAGAGATTAATGAAAGAGGAGGAGAATGAGAAAAGGAAACAAGATGAGAAGGAGGTTGTTGTTGTTGTTGTAGGGTTTAACGCCATTTGTCAGCACAAGATAGGATGAGGAGGAAAAAGATGAGAAGAAGAAGAAGAAGACGAAAAATGTCCTGGAAAAGATGAGGTATTGGTGAAGAAGAGGGGAGGAGAGAAAGTAGAAGAATGCTAAACGGCCCTTTTCAGACCCACTCATATGTCTAGAAAATATGTCTATTCTCTATTGCCAACAAAAAAGTTTTACATACAAAATGGTTTGTATATGTATGTCTGTCCCATTCCCTTGTCGCTAGACAAACCCTATGTTCAATGTCCCTTGTCGCTATACAGACCCAATCCCTTGTTGCTATTTTTAATTTCCCTTGTCGCTATACAGGCCCAATCCCTTGTTTGTCCCAACCTACAGTAGCGCGTATTCAGGTCAGCCACTTGCAACACTGTTATTAACTGCTCCGCACGACTGAGGTCAGCCACTTGCAACAATGTTGCAAGTGGCTGTCACCCCTATCAAATTTCCATAGACCCTATACAGTCCCACACATGTTAAATTCCCATAGATCCTAAACAGTCCCTCCCATGTTATATTCCCATAGACACCATAGTACAAGCTCGCTATTTTAACACTAAAGTTCCATAGACCCTATATCGTCCTCATTCACTACCGATGTCAAAAGGTGGTGATATCGCCGCGACACTTGGGAAATTACCAGGAACTCCATGGGCTAAGTAACTTGTTGAAAAACACCTACCGGGATATAATTACTATGGCCCTGGAACTTAACTTGATATTAGACTCGATGAAATAAATCAACCAAAACCAGGATAATATCCAGTAAATGAGATTGATCAAGCGTGCCATGTTCATGATGTTGCGTATAACTATCAAGATCTACAACAACGACATATCGCAGACGTCAGGTTGATTCACACGTTGAAGTCTGTAAAAAAAAAAAAACAATCTCAAAGAGTATCGCTTGCCAATTGTCTGATAAGATCGGCGATGAGTAGTAAAAATTTTTCGCTGTGAAGTTAGAAAAATTTATTTTAAAGCGAATCACAAACTATTTTCCTGGATGTAACTTTGAGATCATTAGGGCGCCACAAATCCCAGAACCTGAGGACGAGGTTTATAATCTGCAGACTCAGAATAATTACATATTAGCTCATTTTTTACTCGCTTACACATCAATAAACCTGTTATCGATGATTAATCGATTTTCTTAGGACGCTGTTAGAGTCGCCACAGATTCGCTTCCTGACGCTGTTGTAGCTGCTGTTTGACAGAATCACGGACGGGGAGATATTTCTTAATTGCCTCTAGTCGTTGTCGAGCTAGTTTATCTGTATGATATTCCATATAGTTTGCGCAGAATGACTCATTATTATGAATATTACAACGATCTAAATACATTACCTGACAGCGCTACTTTTTTTACCCGCAGACCACTCCAGGTTCGGTTTTTTAAATCGTTAAAACGCCACTCACTTTTTTATATGACCACTTTCCTGAAGCGTTTATTTTACACACACACACACACACACACACACACACACACACACACACAAAAGTGGCCTGCGCAACCCCCTCCTCAACCTCCCCTTGTTGGCCAATTTTGGTGTAAACTTTATTTTCGCGAAATAAAGTCTCGAATGTTTGGTCTATTCAGCCTCCCCCCTCCCCTCCTTTTATAGCCAACTTTGTTATAAGCCTTATTTTGTCAAAATAAGGTCGAATGCTTGGTCTGTTCAGCCTCCCTGCTGCTATATCCAACAATATGCAGTACTGAAAGAGACATACCTTAGGTATCAACATTGTTACATTCTAACCTCAATGAATCAAACTATGTGACATCTCACGGAACTTCCATACACATCTTGTGTCGAGAAACGATGTTATCTGAGTTAATTGTTCCATTCATTCTGAAGGACAAGTATTCTTTTATTTCTAATTTGTGAAAGAAAATCTGTTTTTAAATTTATTTGGTTATGAAACTTCCCACCCCCACCCCCACCAAAAAGAAATAAAAATCGACAATAGTTCCGGACTAATTTTTTATGCGCAAGAAATGAAAGATACCTTATCTGAGTCAGAATGAACGAAATTATTTCTTCTTCTTTCTATTTCCATTACAAAAAAAGTATGTGATGAACAGAATCTCCAATGGTGATGATTTAATATTAAATCACAGGGGCGTATCCTTCCTTTGGCACCCCATAAATAATTTTAAAATTTAAACACAGAAAAAAAAATATTACGTTTTCAAGCAGATATGTAAACAGTAGCAGCAGAGGAGGTGAACAGACCATTTTGCTTGAGACATTATTTATGAAAAATAAGCCTTTCTACGAAAAGGAAATCTTAAAGTCAACAATAAAAACCACAACCTCTAACTGACCATGAAATTTCTCTAGGGTTAGATTATCTCGTTACTTTATCTCTGACTCTTTGGGTTTTTTATGGTGTGTTTATTTTACTCGCCGGTCACTCAACGTTGGTCGTTCACCTCCTTTGCTGCTGTAAATTAAACAGCCATTATAAATATTATCAATAATGATTGGAGAACCACACTCAGCTAGATTAGCTCGAGAGCGACTATATGCAATCAAAAAATATTTACCCGTCCGTGATTTATTTAAGCAACAACTACAATCACGCCAGGAATCTCAAGTTGAATTTGCAGAAGGTGCAGAACAATTATTTAAACTGATTGTCGAACCAACAAAGAAAATTGTTACAGCAACTGAGGCAACACAAAGAGCTCTTGAAACATTACCTGTTGATATTGCTGGCCGTATTCAAGCAGCTCAACCACAACCACAACCACAACCAAAACCAAGAACGATAACTAAGATAATAGATAAATTTACTCCTGAAGGTATTGCTGCTATCAGGGATCCAAAAACATTAATTGATATTGCCGCGTTTGGATATTATGAAAGACAAAAATATGTAAAACCAGAACATGTTAAATCTTTAAGCTCTGCCAATTGGATTAAGTATGTATATCGCGTTGCTACTGATATTCCAAAAATTATATCTAATGAAGATATTACTAATTTTAATGAATTTGATGATGTTGTACATAAACGTATAAAAGAAAGAGCTAAACAAGGTAAACGACTATTACCATCACCACAACGATCACCACAACAATTACAACAGTTATCATCATCACCACAACGATCACCACAACAATTACAATTTGAATTACCACGATCACCACAATTACAACTAATGGAACAAATAAAACAAAGAAAAAACAAACTAGAACAAGATAAACATTTAGAAGAATTAATGAAACAATTGCAATTACCACGACAACCAGTTAAAACAACAGAGGAAGAATATCAAGATCCCCCTGGCGCAACTGGAAGTGGTTTAGGAAGTGGTCTTATTACTTGCCCCAATAACGTCCTTGCTGATGTTGATCGACTAGAAATTCTCATTGGAGGAAAACGAGCTGGTAATAATTCCCCAGAAATTATTAATGAAGCAGCAGATATTTGTAAACGATTATTTACAGGTGGTGTTATGGATATTAATGTGTATCGGTCCCTTATTAATGAAATCGCCGATGATAACCATAGTGACTGAGTATGTAATTAGATGCAATTAGTAATAAAATCACTTAATAATAATATGATTGTACACAATACTCATAGACCAACCATGGTTAGGGTAATAAATTCACGATTACCAGTATACAAAACGACCTACGGAGATGGACTAGGTGATGTTGTTCAAGGTCTATTTAGAAGGATAGCCCCAGATGCAATACCGCTTGCAAAGCAACTAGGAATGAAAGCTATTGACGTTGTTCGTGAAAAAGCTATTGGCGCTGTTGGTGATGTTGCTAGCAAAGCATTCTCAGCAGTCAAGGATAGACTAGCGCAATTAATACGACGAAAACTCAACCAGTGAAACTGGCCAGCACTGAAGTGATGCCCGCAAATATCAGTAAAATAATAAATCAAGCTGCTAATCAAAAACTAGCAGAATTGGCTACCAACACTAATGTTGGGTTAGAAAAAGAAAAAAAATATAACCGCTAGTCTGATAGCAGGAAGCGGTCTTCGTGTTAGAAGAAGACGATAATAATAAATATGTTCAAGCGTATATCTGATCCCGCGTTTGACATTGATGCACCAGTTTTAAAAGATGAATCTGTGCGCGATTATCAATATTATTCTTATGACGCACGAGAGCCAAATCAGCGTGGACAAACTGAGCTGCAAGTTCAGGATACAAGCAGATACTTCTTACCCGCCGAAGCATTTATCGAGGTTGAAGGTGAAATTTTGCGAGCTGATAATACTCCATACGCAGCTGATGTTGGTGTTGGTTTTGTTAACAACGGTGTTATGGCTTTATTCAAAAGCGCCATATACATGATTGATGGAAAAAATATTGAAGCAATCTATAATGATGTTGATGTTGCCACGACGATACTTGGTCTTGCGCGATATAGTGATGATTACTCAAGATCAGCTGGTCCATCAATGATGTTTGTAAAAGATACTTCTAATTTTCCAGAGTATCAACAATATGATATAAGACGACCAAAAAACTTCGCCGGCGCCGCTGATGCTGATGTAAATCCGGTGGTTCATGGTGTTGATCCAGATTTTAACTTAGGATTTAGATCACGTCAAGCAATGTTAAGCGGTACAAGGAGAGCATTTTCGTGTGCGATTCCATTATCACATATCTTTGGTTTTTGTAGAAATGTCAGAAAAGTCATTTTCGGAGCCAAACACACAGTTGTACTTGTAAGAAAATGTACCGACGATGATGCAATATGGAGACACGCTGGTACTGATGCTGGTATAGTAAATTTAACAAAATTTTCTTTATGGATGCCAGTAATGACTCCAACAATACCTGAAGAAGAACATTTACTTTCTTTTATGAGTCAAGGTGGTAAATCAATGTTATCATGGCTGACAATGACCACAGATGCTGTGCAGAGTACAGTTAATGGTTTATTTACTTGGCAAATAGCATCAAAGCAAGGTGTTTCTGCACCAAGACATATATTTATTGCGCTTCAAAATACTGAACGAGTAGACTCACAAAATTTAAGCACAATGATATTTGATCAACTCGGTGTTTCTGAGGTTTCTTTAAGGATAAACGGACATCAAGAACCTTCTGAAGAAGTGTTGCTATATTTTGAAAATAATCATGTTGCACGTGCATATCATCGATTAATGACATTCATGGGGCGTGATAGAATATTGATTCTGGTTTGCAAATATCACAGTTAGATTTTACAACATTATATCCGATTTATTACTTTTCGCTCGAACATTTAGATTTAACCAGACAGCCCGTCGTTGATATAAATTTTCGAGCTCGCGTAAACAGAGATGCTGTAGCTATTTCTGATTACAGAACTGTCGCTGTTATACTCAGCGATAAATCAATGTTACTTGAAGGTGTTGGTGGACGAATGAGAGTTATTGATGCCCCAATAGAAAACATGTAATTAGATCGCTCATAATAATTATAAATGTCATACCCAGTTAATGTCAGTCTGACTCCTGGTCAGATTAAAAAGCTACAATCATCACCAAAAAATAATTGTGCGGCAAAAATATCACTAAAGCGAGAACAAATTGCAGGTGGTCCGAATAAGCTATCATTATCAGAACGCCAGCATAGGTATTTTAATGAAGCAAAAAAATTGAATAAAGGTATAAAACTTAATCTTTCTGCGAGTGTCATTAAAGACATCGTTAAAAGGGGTGGCATATTTCCACTTCTTGCCGCGTTACCAGCAATAATAGCCGCTGCAAAAGCAGCTGCATTAGGCGCTGTTGGAACCGCTGCTGGAATGGCGTTAAAGAAAGCAACGGGTCAAGGAATTATGCACGCAGAAAACTTTTTAAAAAAATCACGGGCAAAACAACGCGGAAGACGTCTAAGAGCACCAAACGTTCCACAGCCGGGCAGTCTACGATTATCAGGCCCGGTATACGGTCACGGTCTAAGACTTCCAGGGACCCCATATTCATGGTACGGAAAAGGTCTAAGACTGCCCCGGTAACTTCGTCATCGAATTCGATGATTCTCCCTCTGTCTAATTTTGATTTACTTAAATGCTGCTAAGCAGCTGAATATAAAAAACTTTAGAGGAGTTTTTATGCGTAATCAATTACCTACCGTTGCAATCCGACATGAAACTGGTATTATTAATCTCGATAAAAACTCTGGTTCAGGCACTCATTGGGTGGCATATGCAATTGATCCACGTGGAATTATTTATTTTGATTCATATGGGTTGCCACCACCAAAAGAATTTTTAAAATATGTTAAAAGTACTGCTATGCAAAGTAAGAATTCGATGCGTTCTAAAATCTGGTATTCAACATTACCAACACAAAAATTAACGGATCCGCCGATATGTGGTCGAGAAGTACTCGTTGTACTTGATGCTGTATCAAAATCAACAATGCCACCTCATAAAGTCGTGCATGAATATTCTACGTTGTCACACTTAAACAGATACTAGTAAATATAGTAGATATTTATGGAAGATCTTCTCGCAAAGCTCAGCAGCAAGTCGATTTATCTAAATATCAAGCGAGCTGGTGATTCATTCACCGGTTACATTATTATGAATCGAAATAAAATTATAGACCTTGGAAACCCAGCCGCAGATACAGATGCAGCAACAAAAAAATACGTCGATGATCAAGAATCAAAGTACGTATTAGTCAACGGTGGTATAATGCGTGCATTTCTCAATATGAATAATGATGGTATTAATAATCTTAGAACACCAGAATCAGATTTCGACGCTGCAACGAAGAAATATGTAGATGATAAGGAAATTCCTATAACAACTTCGTTAGCTACAATCAATAATGAAATGACTACACTCAATACTAATTTTACTAATCACATACAAACTTTCTTAAATTTTCGTAGAAACATAAACAGATTTATTAATGATTTTTTTGGAAGTCCACCAATTGTTGATATCAAACTCTCCGATATTAACATGAAACTCAACGACATTATTAACGGAATACCTAATATTGTTCAAAAAACTAATCTGATTAAAATTCCACACGGACAAATTAACAATATCTTGTACACAGTAGCATCAGTATCATCAACATGGACACCGCGCGATAACACTCTCGAACATACCGCAGAAGTAACTGGGTTATACAGGCTATCCGTGTACGGTTTGGAAATTACTGCGGCCACTTCATCATCACCGAATGTATATTATAATCCTCTACTGGTATTGCTAACCAAGGATATCAAAGAAACGTTTACGTTAACATCAACGGAAATGCCCCCGAGACGTTACTGGTGGTGTCTGGAATTCGTAGCTGAAACTGTTTAATTACTTAATTAAATGACGTTGTCATTGTATAATGAATCAAGTGACGGAATCACTTATCGACGTTCAACGTCACAGATATAATCAAGTGTGTAAATGTCAGACTGAATTAAAAAATATAATCGACGATTATACAGTAAAAGTGAAAAAATATCGCAGACGTATGGTTGTTATTGATATAATTGTTTACTCAGTTTCTGCTGTTATTGCTGGAACCGGATTATTATTATCAACAATAACAATGACAGCACCTGCAGTTGTAACAATTGTCGTTTCAACTTCAACGATTATCGCAGGCATTCTCAGTATTATCGCTAAGAAGACATCTACGTGTACAAATGATATATTACACGATTACATAATAAAACTACACACAGCAACAACATCTTATTCTAAACTATCATCGTATCTTTCTGCGTACCTCAGCGATGGTAAAATATCTGATGAGGAGTTCGCAACGATAATGAAAACCTACGATGAAGCATTTAAAATCGCTAGCGATTCTAGTGATAAAGTAACTTGTGATAACAGGGAAGATTGAATTCCCGAGAGTGCGTTCTATTAAAATAATAATTAAATAACGGAGTATTTAAATAATGTCGGCGTTAGAACTATTACAACAGATCGTCACTAATACAACGCCGTCAAAAACTACTATGATATCATTAAGTTCGACCAATCCTGAATTTAGCGTTAACTTTCCAACTGCAATTCCAGCAAGTGAAATAGCATTAGCACAATTACTAGTTTATAATAGCTGGCCAAATATCAGGTCAAAATCGTTTGGTGGACAACCAGCAAACAATTCACTTGTATTTGCGAATAAGAATAAACCTGATGGAACTCCTGATTGGCAAGTTGTTGGAATTTCAACGGGCAGTTATCAAATAGAACAGATTAATGATGTGTTCCAACGCAGAATTAAATCTATCACAGGAAAAGAATCCAAAACAGCAATCACTGTTTACGAACCAACATTATCAGCGGCGATTGAAATAAATTCACCTGATTATGTTGTAGATATTTATCAAAGTTCGATCAGATCTGTGTTAGGATGGTCTGATGTTCCTCCAGACCAAAAGTCAAATGGAATTCCAGAACCAACCAAAAATGAATTTAAGACAAGCGCAAAAAAGATTTATAAAACGTCCAGAATATCGAAATAAAGATGAATGGCGTTATATAGGATTTGAATTAGATCCAAGCAACAATGAACATTACTTTACCGATTTTGACCTTAAAAGGATCCCTAAGATACAAAGATCAGCATTTAATGTTATTATCGTAGACGCCAGGAAGGGGACTACTAGAGAGATTGTTGATGAAGAATATTTTAAATTTTTTTTAGATCTTCTTAAGCCTGAATACGATAAAAAAAAGCTTAATGATTTAAGAAGTTTATTTATTTCATTATCACAGCATTATGACGATGGTGTAAAAAATCAGATAATCGAAACAATAAAACATTTAAATGGGATCTTATTTGATTTATATATCGCTAATCGAAGTATTATAAATTTTGCGACTAAAGTCAATGGAAGTCCTTACTCAAATCCAAAATTTAAGCAATTATTTCTTGATCATTACAAAATAACAGAAAAAGATTTACAAACATTTATAATACCAAATTTAAATAACGCTGAAATAAAAAAACAACTTAACGATGTCATTGATGAATATTTCCCTAAAGTGTTTGCAGCGTGGATAAAAATAGCCCCACCACCGGTTATTCTTAAACACAATAATGATCCATACGGTGGAGGCGGTCATATCTCACCTGGTATTGTTAATATAACATCAACGATCGCAGTCAATCTAGTATGTGATGTAATTGATGGCAGCTATCAAGTAGATCTTTCAAAAAGTGGCACTGCTGAGCAGGGGTATATATTATATTCATTCAGTCCTCAAGCGCCACCCGGGTGGTTAATTGTATCTGAACCAATTAACCCCGTTTATCTACGTGTACATAATCCGTTATTATCAAGGATACATTTCAAACTTACAGACCAAATAGAACGTATTTTGGATTTGCAGAATGAAGTTTTAAGTATTAATCTGTATGTGAGATCATAGAGCGTTATATCGCAAAAAAAAAAAAAAAAAAAAAAAAAAAAAAAAAAAAAAAAAAAAAAAAAAAAAAAAAAAAAAAAAAAAAAATATCCGAATCTAACTCGGATCAGAATAATTTTTTTTTTACTGGGGTAAATCGTAATTATCAGAATAAAATATTATAAGTAAATAACCTGTATACTAGTTTTGCCAGGGATTTTGTTTAGCCATTATCACATTAACTCCACCTTCACTTTCATTTTCACAATGCTCTCTTAACTGTCTTATACGAAGGTTCACAATCTTTTTCTGCTCGTATTCATGAGATAATTCTAACTTAATTTTGTCAATAGCGTTTGAGAGAGGTACAAACAGTTTTACCTGATTATCTGTAACTGTTGCCAGCGACTGTAACATTGCCTGCTGGATAAACTTCATGAATTTATAATCAGATGGTAAAGTGTGTATCTGTTCTCTAATTTCCGTTGTTCTAATGATTCAAAGTCAGACAGAATTTTTTCAGGATTAAGATTATCAGATATATTTATACCGTTATGTTGTAATATTTTAATCGCAGAAATAATGACATTAATGTTTTCGGAATTCATTATATTATAGTGTTTGTTTAATATAAAAATAAAATCAGAATAATATTAATAAAATAAAAATAATAGTCCCTAAGGACTGTTTCAAGATGATTATATACATATGATTATGATTATATACATATTATTATATACATATTATTATGATTATATACATATTATTATATACATATGATTATATGCATATTATTATGATTATATACATATGATTATATACATATGATTATGATTATGATTATATACATATGATTATGATTATATCTTAATTAAGGACAGCACAAAACACAGAATCTTAATTACAGTAGCGTATTTACAGCAAGCATATTTACAGCACAGTTTAACCCCATGTGAAACCCCTAGGTTGCCAAAGGACATCCTAGCAGGCTCAGAGGTTATACATAACTTATCTTATGGACGCAGACGCATAAACACCCCCCCCCCCAGCGAATTCCTAATCGAAACGAAATACTAGAAATTCAGAGGGCTGTCTAGGCATTGTGATTTTATGTAACCCCTTAAATCAAGCAAGCATACTTACAGTAACAGTATTTACAGTAACGTATTTATATATATTTATAGGGACAACACAGTTACATATAAACTTAATTCTAAGAACTTTAACTCTAGGACAGCACAGTTACATATAAACTTATCTTAAAGACAGTACTACGGGCCTTCTCTACGTTCAATAGAAATTTTTGCACACTCCCCCATCATAATCACCCAGGGAGTGCAAAATTGCACCCACCAAGTGACATGGTGGGAGAGTGTACAAATTTTCTATTGAAACGCAGAAGGGCTAGCTGACGCCCCATTAAATATTAAATTTTGGCATAATATCGCCTTTCGCCCGACAGTTTGCCGGTCACGAGAATCGAACCACGGACCTCAAGCGTGAAAATCCAGCGCGTTAGCAATCGGCCACCGGACTTCATAATATATACATAATGAAAATATTATTATATAGTTAAAGCGTAATGTACTTAAAGTATACAGAATAAAATCATAATTTATTGTAAATGTATTGTGGATTTCTTAATAAAATCACAATTTATTGTAAAATATATTGTGGATTTCTTAATAAAATCACAATATTACAATATTGTAAAATGTGAATTTATTTTCAGTTTCCAAATGCTTGAGACCACATTATACAAAACCCCCAGTTAAAAGTCTGTATTAATCAGACGTTGCCAAGGATACTAAAATAATCGATAAGTTGGACTAACACGTAATGCCAGCTCATTTCTAAAAATAACCTCATGTACACACTTCACTGTTGAGATATATATTAGCCGATATAACACAGATAATATGTGACTCAGGTTAGCTTGGTCTTTGTTTTGTAATAGTAAAATTAGCTACAATGGGCTTCTTGGAAACATTAGTGTCCTATGGGACATTTAAACTGTATAAAATCTCTATTAAATACATGTATTTAAGACAAATGGATTTTGCTGCTGACTGTACACACAATTACATATCATTTTTATGAACGATATATTTATTTATGAAAAAGGAAAGATATATCGATACTTACTCAAAGCAATGCTGAAACTGATTGAGAGAGACCCTTATATCATGAATACGACGAATGAGATGTGGGTTCTGACCAAAACTAACAGTATATTGCTGTCATTACAAGAAGTACGACAACTGCAAGATTTACTAAGTCATGCTTGACGGAGTTGTCTCGCTTAATCATCTGATACCATAGGAACATTGCATCATGAAAAAAACACCTGCATAAAACATACCTGATGAAACTAAACAAACACGTAAAACAAACTATGAAAGCAAAAAAGAGGAAAGAAAGAGATATTGGTTCACGAAGAAGCTTCTGGTAGACTAACATACTGGAATCTGATATTTTGTAGAAATCTTTTGGAAAAAGCAGATCTCGTGATATTATCTGCCACGTATTTTACTGAAGGTGATACTATGTTAAAGTATTTACCAGCAGAATTAATTGACTTAAATATAATTTCTTCGCCATCTGTATTTATAGATTTAACAGCCCTTGCGTATCGTGCGCCGCCAGAATTTCCGGACTTACAATTTTGACTTTGTGTAACAATTCGCAAGTTATCAAGAGAGTTATCGAGTTTATCACCACTGATGTGACCGATTACAAGTCCATCTTTAATGACCCCATAAAAACATTCGTAGATGAATCTATGTGAGAAATAACTTTTATTTCCATTGGTATTAAATTTAAAATATCCAGTATTAATAACACTACCGACTGGTTTCTTTAATCTACAGTGCCTAATTACACCATCACGAGATGCTTCATAATTGGTGATGATTGGATGCTTTACAAACTCATTTTGCACCATTTATATACTAATATCATGTGTTTAAATCATTATTTTGAAAATCTAGCGAGATAATCTTCTTTGGTTTTTATAGGAGATTTAGAAGATGTGTTGTTTTTTTTTTATATCGTAATATCGTTTCAGCTCTCTATATTTTTTACCACCACATTGCACACACAGTTGAGTTTTTCCTCTGACTCCAACACCACACCGCACACACGGTTTTGGTCCTAAACTACCTTGTCTAACGCACTGCATATGGTAGCCGCAGAATTCATTTACGCATGCTTTGTTACAAGGAGAAGTATATCCGATCATAAGCCAATTACATCGATTCTTTGTTTGAATCATATACAAGAGATTAAAATTCAATTTAAATATATATTTGTCTTAATTATAATAATGCAGGAATTATCCGCAATTGAACATTCTGGAGCTAGATTTGATCTTGACAGACTGCCGAAATATAAATTTAGTTTTTCGATGCAAGATCTAGCTTTAACGAATAAAGATATAACAAAACGTATCCGTGAAGCCAAAAAGGAATTTCGCGACGATAGTGCGGCTCATGTGTGGTCGACATTCAGAATTGAAAATGCTGTTAATGTGATGAATGACAAACGAGGAAGAGAGATTATTGACTACCTTGTTCAGAAATATTTTATTTTAATAAAATTTATTGTAAAAACAGACGATCACACTTGGATTATTCGTGACAAACGTGATTCTGTCCATATGCAGTCAGGAAATAATATTGTTCTTAGTAAAAATTCCAGACCAGGAATACTTACTGGTATTGACAAACCATATTACGAACGAGCATATCCTGTGACTGCGGTTGTGTACGCGGTATATCCGTTAAATAATAAACCTAACGTTGGGGATCTCAAACCAATGAAATTGTCATCGCTGACTTCGTCAAGAATAAATTGTGTAGCTGAACGGGTTACAGAACACTTCACAAACGCGATACGCGGAAACGGTTTAACGGATTTACGACGTAAAAAAATAAATATGTGGGCAGAAACAGTTAAAGATACCGGAGCGTCCATGAGCGACGTTGCTGAGCTGGGAAAGAAATTAAAATTCCCAATAACAGGGAAGACGTTAACCGGAGAGATTTTGTACAAACCAAAATATAAATCAAGAGGAGCTTCGATAGATATTATTGATCATAACGCACATGCATGGACTGTGGCAGTAACAATATTTCCACGAGACAGAACGGTTAAATTTTATAATGGTCATGTATTCGATACTATCAGAAATATCAGTAAAATTGACCCTGTATCTGTTTGGCAGTTTCAGAGTTCGGAATATGATTATCATGATCAGTTTGTACGGTCTAATGGTGATATTTATCGTACAGAATTTCTCCACGAAGAAATGAAAAATCTTGCATTAAAATATACCTCTGATGACATTAAGGTTGGACAATTACTTAATAACTGTTTTACCATTCCATCAATTGCTGCTCAGGAGAAAAATGCATGAAAACCGACACGATTGGAATTTCTTGAAGATGTCCAACACAGTTGTGTGGAATACGGACACGGTGGATTGTGGAACACTAAATACGATTATAAGGACGTTATCTCAGTTGATATGGTAGCGTGTTATCCTGGAAGTTTTCTTGGATACAGAGAATGTTCTGAATACTTTAAGAGATTTGGTCATCCGACACACGAGATGACCAGAGTAGCGATAATCGGACCTTTACCAGATTTTGACTTAACCGGATTCGCCTGTATAGAGTCGTTCGAGTTTTACGGGGATCTCCATCCGATTGTTCATGCGTGGTTTGGAAGACATTTTTCAGAGCGACGTTGGGTTCCAATAGTACTAATAAAGTACATGCTTGATGCTGGAATTTTAATGTCGTTGAACGTGAGTGAAGCAATTATATCATACCGCGTGCAGAAAAAAGTTTGGTTGCCAGAACCGGATGTATTTAATATTAATGATGCTAGGAGAGATTTTCCTAATCCTGAAGATGATATTGATAAAATTACTAATAGTATACGTGAATGCAGGAGAGAAAGTGATGAAAAATTTGCAAAGGATCTCGGCAGAAAAGTATCGGTAAATTTACGCAAGGAGGATCATATGATCATAAACGAGCGTGTAGAAGATCAATCATGGACGATGATGAACTCGATTTTACAATTGCTGATACAACGGAGAAAAACACATTTATAAGTCGAAGTAATGCTTATTTATCAGACGGAACTAAATTAGGTACAATTGTGAGTTGTTCTGATGGCGAGTCACCGCAGTTTACTCATTTAAGACCTTCGATGCTAGCGTACGTTTTGATAAATCTATTATCGATGATAAACAGATTTCCTCGTTATGCAGTCAGAGTCGCGACAGATTCATTTTATATAAATAAAAAATATGCGGATTCGTTAAAACAAGTGCATATTAACGATCATGCATCATGGGGCGAATGGAGAATAAAACGTGAAGATATAATTAGTTATTCTGAATCTGCCGATGTTGAAATTGCGAAAACATATTACAAGAATAATCAAATACCAGGGATGTCATCGGCACCATCTGTATGTGATCCTGTGGCTAGACATAAAACCGTTTATCTTAATGGGTGTGGTGGTTCATGTAAAACAACACGCGCGACTGAATTATTTAATAATTGTTCTGATATGATTGTTTTGACACCGACACATAAACTCGCCAGGGAAATAAAAGAACGAGGAGTAAAATCGTGTACATATCATAGTTTCTTTAGATGGTGCGGAGACGCATGGACTCCATCGCGGATGGGTGAGAAATACATTCCTAAAATTATTATCTGAGATGAGATATGCACGGTACCCCTAGAGGTATTAAAAATATTTCTTGATTGGCTGTTATTGGAATACTGCTGTGGTGATGTGTGGCGATCATGGTCAACCACCACCTTTCATTGGATCGTCTCCACGTGAGTGGTTGAAAACATTTGTAGAATTTTACGAAGAAACAACTGATGACCATAGAGCTATTGATAAATCACTAAAAGAGTTTAAAAAGTTAATAAGACTAAAGCCAGATCAAATACAGTGTGAAATAATGCGTAAAGTAATTCCAGAGACTTCTATGAATAATTTTTGGACTTTATGGAGACCTGCTGATTTGATAGTTGCAAGTAGAAAAATAGTTCACGATACACTTCAACAACAATTATTTACGTTACATAAAGAAAAATTTTCAAATCTACCTGTACCTTTGTGTTATCGCCCAGCAGATACTCGACGACAGAATGTTGATGTTGAGATTCCTGGTGGTGGAATACAAAATCTTGTGTTAAATGATATTGTTTTAGTTGTTGTTGATGTTGTTGAGAGCGCGTTAAGCATGGATAAATCGCCGTGGACGTTAGGATACGCTATAACGATTCACTCGTCACAGGATTAACTATTACCGATACAAGTATTTGGATTGTCGATGATCGTATTGAGTGGTCAAATTTAGTTTATCTAGCAGTGTCTCGAGTCAGAAGAATATCTCAACTGGGCCGGGTTATCATGGATTGAGTAATAACCGAAGAAATTCCTGACAACTTTGTCGATATCAATAAAAAATTAGCGAGTTATAAACAATGTGACAAAAAAAAAAAATAATCGCGATCTTAGTATTGATGCTTAATTTATTGTAACACTAAAACAACAACAGAATAATCATTGTGCAAATTGTAACTGTAATATGCTGTGGCAGTACTCGAGTAATAATCCAAGACAATTTACCGTTGATTGAATTAATAGTAGTCTTGGTCACACACGCGAAAATGTGATGTTGACCTGTCTTGAATGTAATCGACGTCGGGGCGCTGGACGCCCTGGTGCAAGTTTATAAAAGTGAACGCGGTGGTAATTGTGTATCCGTAGGAATTATTTGTAATTGTTCGCGCACAAATCCACGCTGAGGAGCAGTTGAATCTAATCTGTAGATTGCGGGTCTACCTGTGGACCATACCAAGCTAGAAATTTTGTGTGTTGTCACACTCCAGATAGGATCAGTTGCTCTTTTTCTACCTCCTTCAAGTTCACCAGGTTCATATAAATATCTTACGGTAACATTACCTAGTACGGGTTGAGGGGAAGATTTACGTTGTATTGGTATATATTCTTTTGTGATCGCATTAGAAGGTTTCATAAAAGTTGCACGAGTCACTTCGTTGTTTAACGCAGCTATCACACTCGGTAACCTTGCAACCCATTCACGAGATCTCTCCATGGACTTAAAGTGAGCGGTTATTTCCCTTGCGTATTGGAATCCAAATAACCGCTCAGCAAGTGTTCGATTAAATCGTTCGACGATTGCCTGATCACGATGAATTTCTGTGTGTCCTCGTCTGATTTTAACGTTATGTCACTTCATCAACGATGATACTGTACCAAGAAATTCTTTGCCAGGATCAACCTGTAGCAGTTGTGGCCATCGTAGACCACCACGTTGATAAATGCGTTCAAACGCAGATGCAACTTCATTTGCTGTTTTAGTTGATAGTGGTTCTGCTTCTTTATATCTACTAGCAACGTCAACGACGGTTAACGCGTATCTGTATGTGTATTGACGTTTGCGAATTTTAATGGTATCGTGTGGTAAAAACAAAATATCTGCTTGATGAACTTCAGTAGGGGTACTGTCATCAAAATGTGCATACTGAATTTTTTAGGTGGTGGTAGATAAATTTGCCATATTGCCTGTCGTGCTAACCACGCTGCAGCAACATCACGTGAGACTTTTGCTGCTTCAGCAAGTTTACTAATCGCTGCTTTACCTCTCCAATATCCTCTTGGGCTATAATAAACAGATTCCATTGTTATGATAATAATCAATTGATTAATTACCAACCCCTAACATTATTTTACCTTTCATACCAGCTTTTATCAGAAAAGTACCTAATCTTTCTCGAAGTGATTTATCTTTTACATTATTTATGGCATGAATTAAGTTTATATCGGCGAGATGGCGTTGCTGTAAGTCTTTACTTTTATACGCGACATCGTGAATGTGACACGCTTGATCAATTGCGTTTATTGGATACTCTCCAGGTTTGGGTTGGTCTTGGTTATCGAGTCGGATATCGAGACGAGTTCCAGGACCACAATAATTATATCCAGGTAATTGTTTCTCACCAGGATACTTTGCCCATGGAGCGCCTGGTAATTTACCTAACGAAGCAGCGATATCTCCACCTGTCTTTAATGAAATAAATTTATATTTTTTTGTACCACATTTCACACACCTGCCTGTAAGTGCGCGCCTGTTATTTTTTATTATTATTGTCGTTAATCCACTGGTATGAGTGGGCGCTCTACATCGAACACAATATAAATCCATATTATTTATTATATGGATATAATTGGCTTCTCAGCGACACGAAAACAAGAGCCAGTCAAACATAATCCAGCGCTACCAAATTCTATCAGAGCAATTATACTTCGCCCATCTGGGTCTGATAAAACGCAATTATTGCTTAATCTGATAATGCGATGGCTCAAGTGGGATAGGTTATATTTAGTAGCACCATCTGTAGATGATCAACGATGTTACGAAGTACTTAAAGATTTTAATGAAAATTCAAAGTCGCTGACGTGTCCTGATAATGATGCTATTGATTTTATCACCGATATCGATGAAGCTCCATCCATAGACGATCTTGATGGATGTATCAATAATCTCGTAGTATACGATGATGTAATACTGGATAAACAATCCAATCCAGCTCGGATATTTTCGCGAGGCCGTCACAAAAATACAGACGTAATTTATTTAACTCAGAAATACACGAAAATTCCTAAAGTAATCAGAGATAATTGCAATATCTTAATTAAGTTTAATGGAGTAGATAATTATACTTTACAAAATATTTATTATACTTGGTGTTCAGTAGACATGGATATGATTAAATTTAAAAACTTCTTTTCAAAAGCACAAGCTATTCCGTTCGGATTTATAACAATAAATTTACATGACCCAAGATCTAGATATCGTATAGGTCTGGATAAAATCTTTGGTTAATTACAGCAGCAGAGAGGGTGAAACCAAAAAAAAAAAAAAAAAAAAAAAAATAAAAAAAAAAAACAAAACAACCCAAAGAGTCAGAGATAAAGTAACGAGATAATCTAACCCTAGAGAAATTTCATGGTCAGTTAGATGTTGTGGTTTTTATTGTTGACCTTAAGATTTCCTTTTCGTAGAAAGGCTTATTTTTCATAAATAATGTCTCAAGCAAAATGGTCTGTTCACCTCCTCGGCTGCTACAGTCTAGTTAACGAGCGCCCTAAGGGTGGTGCGCAGAGCGCTGCGGTTTGAAAATTGAAGGATTAAACAGAAAATAAAAAATATTTCGTCACGAAAACCGATAACCGCGGTTTTACTGTTGAGATATATCCGAATCAGGAATCTGACACTCTACCAGATTACAATGTACTTGTATTTCAACCCTCCCAATGGCATCCCCATCCTGACTGTCACCCGTGGCGGACGGCCCCCTTCACAACACCTTGAGTACGCGGTAAATCATTACCCATTTGACATGCTTTACATAATGCAAAATTAAGACAACAGACCCGTCAAATCTAGACGCCACATGGATTCCACATATCCGCTAGTCCTTACGTTTAGTGCAGACATTTATATTTCAGCCAGTTAAAAACGTTTGGAGAATACAGACATATAAGTCACTAGCCGTTATACACTGGAGCAGTCACCAAAGAGTTCGGTATACTTGTGTGGGTATAATTAGCAAGGATTGAAAATAAGTAAGTATAATTATCAAACAACAAAAGTTATCGTACTGGTGCTAAATGTAGAACGAAAGAAAAACCCGTATCAAACTATAAATAGATCAAAGATTTTTGATTGACGTTTCACAAGCTAAATTCTGTCCTGTTCATATATTTCATGGATATTAACTTAACTTATACATTTTTACATGTTATTACTTTTCCGTCGTCTTTTGGTACGTTTCCAAATTACTAGTGTTGTAAATTCTCAAGTGACGTTGAAGGGGACGATTCCATTGTAATTAAATACGGGGTGGATCAAACTTGATTTTCGAAGAAATATCCACTTCAGTATATTGAAAAATACGCATAGTTGTTTTGTTTTTTTTGTTTTTTTTGGGGGGGGGTTTGTTTTTTTTACATCTATGAAACTAGCTCATGATTATGAATTGACAGATTATGAGATTATGGTAGCATAATTGCTAACTTTGCCATATAAAACAGGTTTTTTTTAAGAACAATGCCCGGATGTAAAAACCTCTATTACCTGTTACTAGGAACGGGAACATTTCCCTGTGATGTCATACCTGACAGGTATACGCCATTTTGAAAAAGAAAAGTTTGGATTTTCTGCAAAAAGAGGTACATTTTTATTAGTGTTTTACATGATTAACATAAATCTGTATATGAAAAATACAATGTCCGTAGTCATAGTGATAGTAACATACTTTAAATTCAGTTAATCAGCCCATTATAAATACAATGTGACAGCTAACTGATTGAAACTGACGGAATTGAAAGGGAATTATGCCATAGTTATATGCATATACTGTCTATTAGTATATGCATTTTTTATTTTCCTCCATTTTCTATGTGTGCAGGATGTACTACATTCAAGACCACAGGTGCTCGACGCGAGTTTGATGTTAAAAAAAATAAAGCAATAATCATGAGAGACAAAATTACCTCAGAATAGCATGAACCAATAATTGTTTTATTTGAAAGATAACTCAAATTTTGCACACATGTAATGCTAGTAGAAAGAAGCATATCAAAGTGTATGTCTATGTCTATGTCTATAAATACGTTGACGCAGTCACACTTGACTATTAAAGCAACGGGTGGTGCGTGGTCAAAGATAAAGAAAAGACGGAAGTGATAGGACAGTCAGAAGAGTAATGACGGGAAAGGCGGAAATAAGTAAAAGAGTGTCAGTGTACGTTTTCGTTCCTTCATACTCAGACCAATCCGGCTACCGTAGCGGCGATGAGATATGAAACCTCAACCGGCATAGCCCTGACAATCACTAGGTTTTACATGTTGAATATTTTTTTATGAATTTTCTTCAAATAATGTCAGCTTAATACTGTTTTAGAATTAATTTTGTGGCAAAAAGAGGTACTACACCAGCATTTTTTTTATTTGTACAGGTATCAAAACCAAAGTTGACACCACTAGCGTGACTAGGGGCCAGGGCTTCCCCTGCTTTAAAACAAAAAATTATACAGCAAGGTAAGTGCGGAATGTTCACAATAATGTTGATTTGTGTCTTCTCATGCCACACTTACATACAGAATACTGTGAATTTATTTAACCTTTCATTCTACCTGGAATATTCAACCAATCAAGTGTTATTCGATGCTGAAAGATAAAGTCAGTGTCCAAAACACCAAATGTCTCAGGCGGCCGCAATCTTTGAAATATCAACTTCCGGTTTCCATACACACGACCCCTCAATTGAAATCAAAGTAAGTTTAAACACTTTATGGTAATTACACATAAAATCCATGAAGGAATATATTGTTCATTGATTGCGCTTCAAAGCTATGCTAAAATTAAATCGGTGCAGAGCTCTTACTATGGAAATCAAGTTTCTGAAATTTTCAAAACAATCGGAATCCTTGATTCCAGCACGTTTTTGGAACTTAATGTGACTGCATTACAAGTTTAATGTATCAAGAGTTTATATTGGATGTTAATTTTAAACAGCCAATGAAAATAAATGTAAGCAACGGCGTAATAGAACACCCCTGAGACGCCAGTCAATGTGGACATGAAAGTGAGGCTGGTTTTTTTTAGTGCAGTAGGAGTTGTGTCCCTTGTTGGTTCACGCTACTCAGAATACCCCCATGACTCGTTCTGACATAGCACCCAGTGTCATACTTGGTAATCGTGCTGGCATTGCCAGTGTCGCAAATTGCAATTGTTTTCCTTTATTGGCGACAAAATATACCATCGGGCGATGTTTTTGGGCGAAAACAGTTTTGGCTGTTAAAAATTGTATATACAGTTTTGGGTTTGGAGTGGAGAAATTCAAAGGCACCATGACAGGAAGCCGCAAACTTTGATACAAAATGCACTGGAATGTATTGTTACATAAATAAATCCTTTATTCATATTGACAAACCATGCTAATAGTGCATTGTTGTATCATAATCCGCTTATGCTGATGTCTGGCCTTAGTACTGTATGCTGTAATATAACCCAAATAGTCACACCACCTGTCTAACTACAGTCGAACACCTCTGAAGGAAGAAACTGAAATGAATGCAATCGACCAGACGACGGCAATGTTTGTTTTTTTTTAAATGTACCAGAAAGATAGTTTTGCTGAAGCTTAAAAGAAAACTGATAACCTTCGAAGCACTGATTGTTCTGTATATATACTAAACAAATGAGAAAAAACTTCTGACACAGTGTTTTACAATTATTTGACGCTGCTGCAGCATTAACAAACAGTCATTTGTTGGATCCTTCCAAGAGGGCCTTTAGCGGCGCCTTCAATAACACATGTACCTTCAACAAAGCAAGCTGACGACCTTTGATCAAAGGATGTCAGCAACAAACTTTAACAAAAGCATTGTTCATTTTTCATATTTATTGGAACCTGTTTTTGTGCCATGAAAGTTTCCTGTTTGCAACAAAAAAGTTCATGCTTGCAATCACTACTAATGGCGACACCTGGCCATCAAATTAAATGAAGGTGGGACATCTCACAAGAATGTTTGTTAAACTTTTTAATTTGTTCACATGTTTTCATTTCCATATGAATAACCTCATCACCTTGGTAGCCTTGGCATGTTAGTAGTTGTCTCTGACTGAACAAAATCTAGGCCAATTTAAGCACATGTACCTGTAGCATATAAACAACTATGTACAGCCACGTGCTACTAGGATAATGAATATCAGAGTGAATTGTTTCATGAAACGTGTTTGTTGACAATGGGATATAGATCAAACGAGGACTACCAGATATACATATTAGATGTGATTTTTTATGGGTTTTTCACTCGTACATTAATTTTCTAACATATGATCTAATACTCAAATTCCTGGGTTTTTCATATACATGTATTTTATTTAACACATTGTGGAGTATACTACACAAATGTAAGTTGTCAATATACAGTCAAACCCACTTATCTCAACCTCGGTTATCTCAAGAACCCGCGTTTTCGTCTGGTCCCGAAAAAAATCGTTTTTTGGTATGCTATTTTTTCACCGCTTATCTCGACCTCTGTTAAGTCGATAACCCAGTTATGTTGGGCATAAGTTTCCGTCCGAAGTAACATGTGGACCCACTTAATTCGACGAAATGCAACTTTGTAACGTCAATCTCACAGAAATTATACAAGAAACGGTCAGCAAAAGCAATCTACTTTCACGTACAATTTTGGTCAGTTACGGTGGTAGTCACATGTTTATTTCATATTCTTTCTATCTTTGGTTCGTAAGAGTAGCTTAATCGATAGTTTATAAAGAATATATCATGTTCACTACATAAAATATTCAAGGATTCACAAAGACAAGAGTGTGCACAAATTACAATGCAACTTTATTTTATGAAAATGCAGAATTTTAGACATCAGCTACATGTGTATTTTATCATTTCCTTTTGTTTCTTAAGGTACGTTTCAGATCTGAATTATGTTCGGAAATACATGTATACAAGAAACAACAATCAAGGAGATACAAGTAATGAAATATTATGTACATGTACATGTACAAATTAATAATCAATGTGCAGACAGAAAATTGCTGATCGGCTGAATATTTTCAAAATTCCCGTGAATACTGGTAAAAGGGAACCAAAGTTGGCTAAAAAAAAACAGAAAAGAAAAAAAGAATTGGCACACTTAAAAGAATCCAAAGTCAGTTTCCAGGGTTGGTCTGCTTTGCAATAAAATAACCTTTGTATTTGATATCCTGCCGGTAAGTTCAAAGAATGAGTTTACTGCACACTACCGGATGTGTTTATTCACCACCCGGGCATCTATTTGTTTGTCATCTGGAATCATAATTGATACAAACTCGCATTGATGCCTGCAGGGTAAGTAGTATACTCAACATTAACTTGCTTTAATAATAGTCTTTGTAACCCATGCTAGCGAAAGGATTGTCATTTGCACTCACAGTGAATGTACATGTACATGTATTTTTAAAAACATGTGTTGATCTTTATTTGCGAGATACTGTCATATATTAACCTGGATATAATACAATCTTGGTTATTTTGCACCTAATGCCGTGTTAATGCATGAATGGCAGGTGCCTGAAAGCATTTCATTGATGTTTCTCTCTCCCTCTCGTCTGTGATTTCTTGGATCCATTTTTCAGTCATGATAACATATTCAAACCTCTGAGTACAGCCAAACATGATTTGTTTTTCAATATTCACATTAATTATAAAAATGCGTCATGTGTTATCTGACATAAGTGATGCACACTACAGTATGGATGCATACGCTACATGTGATATAGAGAGTTCATATATTTTTTCCTTAATAAATTACTCATGATGATAAAAAAAAGGAATAAATGATAAAAACACCAGGTTAGTTTGTTTCATTTTATTATCAATTAAGCGTTTTGTGTATTTTATTGTAACATGCAGTCAGAGGGGATTCCAGTAAACGTACGAGCAAGAGACGGGAGTAATGGTCAAGGACATCTTTAAAATTACGTTACCAGTTTTTATGAACCCGGATATCTCAGGAACCGGTTATGTCGATGATTTTTTTACACGTCCGACGTAATCAAGATAACCGGGCTTGACTGCACAAGTGTATTTCAGACTAGTTGTCTTCATTTAATTAAAATTTCCATTTTTTTTTTCTCTCTCTCTCTCTCTCTCTAAACCCTATTCACGGACAACAGGTCACCTCGTAAATATTTCACTTGTATGTGAAATTTCAATTTATTTCCAGCCCCTCCCCTCTTTACTTATCTAAACATCAGCTTATATTGACAATGTTACCTTGGTCCCAAGGATGTAGAGATAAATGGATATTACTGTGCTTGGCCTAGGTCATGGCTACCTCTGCTGCTGACTTTACAGTGAAAAAATTATGATGGAAGTTTATCTTCGAGCATCCAGTTGTAGATATATAAATGCAGTAATAATTAAAATACCTCCAGCATGCACAATCAGCCATTATTGTTTTTGCATCCGTTGATAAGAGAAAAATAATTTGAAAATTTGGGCTTTTTATACCACCATTTTGTAACATCATCACTTTTCTTGAACCGCTCCTGTGTAATTTTAGCAAAGCTAGGAGCAACAAATACATTATGAACTTATTAAAGACAAAACAACATAAAATCAAAGGCCAGAAAAATGTACCTTTAAAATTTTGCAAACTGTAGGACCTGGAAATATTGGTGATGCATATAACACGTGTCCACCAAACTCTGTACTATTTATTGTCCTCTATAATTACAACAAAGACACCATGAAGAAAATAACAGCCCACAGATAATAAAACGTGCTAAAACATTTGTATTACACAGATGCAGCCCGTAATAAAGGTTCATATTTGAAAACTAAGAGTCATAATTTCAACATATTAATTTTCATGTCCACAATGTTATATGCAGAATCCATCAGTTCAGTTGTGGACCTTTAATTGTGGTGCTAAAATAGTTGTGTAAGTCTTTTTTGGAACACAGGAAACAACCTTACATCATTAAAACATGCAGATATTGCCGTTTGACTACAAACACTTACACATTGCTCGTCCGCAGAGTTCCAAAGTTGTTATATGCAGAACAAAATAACGAGTTAAAATCAGAGGAGTGCCAATATTGTTTAGGTAGCAATATTTTCATCTGAATCAAAGGTAACACAGTTAAATTAAACCATTGGTTGTAGTAATTTTAATGTTGCAATTAGTGTTTTTGAAGTAGAAATGTTCTTTCATTTTAGATTTATGTAGGCTTGGTTGAATCTGTAAAACTTGCAGATACATGTATTTGGCTCAGCAGTTCTTGACCAACATACCATATTACTGTTTTTGCATTATAAGAGCTGCATTTAACTTAGGATTTAATAATGCATAGCTGCCAAGTGTCTCATTTTTCCCGTATTTCCTTGCAATTTTCTGTGTAGAACAGGCACTCAGTTCCATTCTGATAGAAAGGTACTGCATATATATAGGAATAGAGTTCTAAAATATGATTGGTTCATTCAAAATCAAGGCTACCATGCCTGCCTGTAACCACCATATTGGATTGTACAAACAGTTGCCGTTATGACTGTTTCTCATTTTTGTAATATTCAACTTTTAATCGTGTCAAAAAGGAAAGAAGATTCAGAATTTTCTCCAGGAAAGAAAAGAAAATAGAACTGGAAGGACAATTGTGCTGTCTTGTTTAAATTTGTGAAACCATCTAGTAAAGGAGAAAACTTTGCACTTTGCAAATTGTGTAATGTGATTTCGCATTTGGGCACGGACACACCCATGAGATAAAACAGCATGAAAAGTTAATAAACGTCAGCTTGCTGCTTCATCGTCAACAACTCAGCCAGAACTTACACTGTATATAAATACCAGAGAGAACTTTGATGTAATTCAATCGCAGTTCGGTTTACTAAATTTCTTTTAGAAATGAATCTAATGTTTCAGTTACTAGTGATGCTGGCAATTTATTTTGCATGTTTTCCAGACAGTAAAATTGCAAAGGATTACTCGTGCTAGAATGAAAACAGTTGAGTAAGAATCACACAGAATTCAGATCATCAATGAAAGATGGTACATTGGAATCAATAATAATTAAAAAAAAAAAAAAAAACAAGGTGTGGAAAAGGCTCCTATAAATGCCCTGTGTCTGATTGTGTGTTGCACTCTTGCACCTTCTAAATGGGCACCCGAAAAGGAACAGGGTGCCCGTTCAAAAGGTGCAAGAGTGCAACACATGCATCTTTGACTTTAAATAATTAAGTAAGGTACTGTCCAACTTTATTGATGGTTGTAGATGTTATAAATAGTTACAATTTTACATACACATTAAAATTTTAGAAATCAATATTTGTTCCTGAAAATCTTTTTTGTCAGCAAGTAAATCAATATATTTTTTGTACTCAGGCTGGCAGCTATGGTAATTTCTTTTGTACTTGTACTTAATGCAGCAAAATTTGCTCACGTACAGCAAGTACTATGCTGCTTTGACTATATCTTCTGGATTATCGTTTTGGCTATGCTAATAGCTGTGACATGAACGTTCATTATCTCTGTTATCTCATATTATATGCGGAACCATTTGACATAAATAAATCTTTTCTCTCCACTTATTTATTTTGCTTCTATTTACATTTTCTATGAAGTATATGGATTTTCTAACATCATATGTCATGTTTTATTTTAATTTATTTGAATATTTATAGATTATTTACCATATTGGTTGGGATTTGGTGTCTTAGTTATATGCATAACAAATGTAGTTTTTCAAAAAAATTTGGTTAATTAATATGTGCATCTGACCACTGAATACTGGCAAATTGCACAGATCAGATTAAATAATAAAAAATTTTCAGAATTTTTAAGTAGGAAAAAATTAATCTTATGTCTGATTGCAGATAACTGTGTCCTATATATGTTCGTTGTAAGTCAGGTTACTCCTTTATTGTCAGGTTTCACAGAAAGGTTCAATTACAAATGCTGTGAAATGAAATATTCTCTATTATGCTTGTTTGTGCCTATATTCACTTGTAATTTGTGCAAAAAGAGGACACAAAGTTATATGTGCAAGTTTTTCAGTGTGTTGTTTTTCTCGTCATGTTTAGGTCAGAATATGAACCTCTGAAGTCATTGTCATAAATATTCATTAAATATAAGCTCAGTGGTATGCAACCAGTGCATAAAATATATATTAAATTTTTGGCATGTATGTAACACTTTTTTGACCCATCATCTCAGCCAAGCACTACTGTATTATCAAAACAAGCACTACTACATTATGAAAATAACATTTTTTGAAAATTTGTGACAAAATAGTGAGGTTGGCGATTTTTTAGGTGACAACTTTTCTAAAGCCAGCGCCAACCCTGATAGTATAATAGAGACATGGTAAGTAACTTCCAAAACCTTTGTTCCAAACCTGACCCTCGATTTTCTTCTACAATTTCTGTCTTTGAAGGCACACGACCATAATTCTTTGGCTTGTTTTACTCCTGAGATATTTTTCTGTTCATCAAGCTATCAGTGAATTACCAGCATTGCACCAAACTGAAGTTACGGGCTCCTAAATGTACGAATTTTGTGAATTTTGCCTGCTGGTACAAAGTTACGCTCATGTGAAAAGAGTTATATATATGGTGTTTGCGACTCTACAATTCATCCCTTCCTTAATTACAGAACAGTGGTAGATGCAAATTAAAGTAAAATTTCCAGAAATATGTTAGATTATGACTGAAAATATTCTTTTCGCTGGTGCATGGATTTTGTTTAAGTATAACCTTTTGAGCCAATCATATTTTCGCCATTTACGTGTGTGCCACATAGTGTACATGTTTTGAAAATGAGAATCACTTGTATTTGATAAGTGTTGAGTGAGGAAGACAGTGTCTAGTTCTTCCATAGAACAGGATTCATAATGTTGAATTGAGTTAATGGTAAGTTAGAAGTTACTTACCTTGGCTCATTTGTTGTAAGATAGACAGGGTCCTATGTCAGAATGGGTCATGGGGATATTCTGAGATAATTTTGTCACTCGGTATGATTTTTTTTTCCCTTCAGATTATTGCTTTTTTTTTCAACATCAAGCTCACTTCCAGCACGTGTTCAAGGCTGCATTTTTCTAAAGTTGATATGCGTGTTGGTGGAATACTGCCATTTCCTTGTGCATATTTTCAGTATTATACACAGCAACATCTACATTGCATTATTCCATCTCTGTGTCTACTCACTGCATTCCGACAGTTTATTAATGACCATAACAGTGAAATACATAACATTGTAGAAGTTGCAAGGTAGCACAGTGGAAGTTATGACTGTAAAGGTAGCATAATGCAACTTAGCACAGTGAAAGTTACAAGATGTTATAGTCTGAATATACCTCCTGGTTTATTTGTACCCTGCTAGCGATTTCAACAACAGGAAACTGCAGTGTGATAAAATGTGCACAGAACTTAGTTAATTAATTGATTTAGAATTTCTTACCTGTCTGATCAGAGTGGCCCTAACACTGGCATCCTCTGCACCTTTCTCGCTTAACAGACATACTAACACAGCGCCATATTGTGTACACTAGCACAGGAGTCTGCAGTTTTATTAATAAAGCACAACAAAATTTCTGACAACATGAAATCACCTTACCGGTATTATAAATTAACACAAGGACAGTCTGAACGCTATCAGCAACTGTATGTATGCATTCATGTATGTGCAAAGTGAGAGCATTTTTTTTTACAACTTTTGAAAATAGTAGTAATATAATACTGTAAATAACATTTTCATGATGCATTCATTATTCTGAGCAAATTAACTAATTGATGGAGTCCGCATTATTAAATTTCCCTAGTATTAAAAGAGAACAGATTCTATTATACCCTAACGCGTATTTACTGCAGGGTAGAAACTGGTAGAAGGTAAAACAGTACCAATTGTACAACCCCAGGTGGGCGGAGCTTAGGATGTAGGGAACATTGCATTCAGAAATAAACCACAAAACTAGCTGTGATTGGTGCATTATATAAGAGTTGTACTTTCCGTTAGGCTTAAAAAAAAAAGTTGAGCCTCTTGGCAACATGTGAGATTATATTAATTCATAACTATATCACATTTTGTATTTTTTATGATTTTTTTTAAATGTGGTACACAGGAATGAAAATGTGTCTGGTGTAACTAGATAACTCTTACCCCTGTCCAGTTCCAGCAGAGTTATCTCTCAAATGCAATGGAGTATCTGGTTCTGTCCTTGTCAAATTGACAATCTAACATTGTTCTCTGTGACAGTGGGTGACATGCATGCTGAGGTAGGATAGAAAGTATATTTATTTCACAAAACATTAGCATTGAGGTCTATGGAAAAACAATTGGTACCGTGATACCAGAAATGGGATACTTCCTGCAATGAGTTCTGTTTGACAGGGTTTGTGACCGTAATGGTGAAAATAAAGGGTTAATTCGCCGGATTGGATTCACGCGATGGTCGTCCGAGAGTGATGCGTTGGTACGTTACTGTTTTTTGAATGGATATGTGTAGTTTTTTAGTCGTCTTGCGATTCTGAAGCGATAAAAGACGCGAGAGAAAAGTCGAATAGAGCGGAGGGTTGTGGTTACGCTTGCACTCCTTGTGTTAATTTATAATACCGTTAAGGTGATTTCATGTTGTCAGAAATTTCGTCGTGCTTTATTGATAAAACTGCAGACTCCTGTGATTTCATGTTGTCAGAAATTTTGTCGTGCTTTATTGATAAAACAGCAGACTCCTGTGACACTAGCAACTGCCAAATAATTACGTAAATTGCCATAATATTGAGAGTTTAGAATTATATCTTTGCACACATGTACATAGAAATTATATTGCTTGCTACATCCACATGAAAGGCAAATTTGTAGTTTTTTATTATTATTTTTCGTTGTCATTCTTTTCCTTTGCTTGATGCGACATTGCAAATATCGGAGTTATTTCCCTTCTATGTATATACACGTGTCAATGCACACACCCCTTAGTTGAAAATGGACTTGTCCAGAAACTGGAAATGTCGGACCAGCAGGTCATCTTTTGCACTGAAAACTTTGTTCGGAATGAAACGTGCAAGATGATACATGTAATGGTGTTAGGGGCCCCTGGGCATTATCAGGTTTGAAATTATAAATCAGTAAATTGTTATTTATATGTAATTTAATTACTTGTTTGTTAGTTTTAAATATTTTTTTTTTTTTGTTGTTGTTTTTTTTTATTTTATTTATTCCATTACATGTTATTGTAATGAAAATTTTGTCTACCGGATTTGATTTTTTTTTATATTTTTGTTATAGAAATTCAGTTCTGTTTGGCCTGGTAAACAGCCAGTAGTTGAAACATTGTATCTTTTGCTGACCTAGATTCAGAAGCAGTATCAGGGTCTGAAGTAAACAACTTTTCTTTATTATTCATTTCCAGGGTGGGAATCATTGATTTTAGTTAAGGTTATACTAGAATACATGATTTTAGGCATGTAATGTTTTTACATTGTTCGCTAAGAGGTGATCACGTGAGCCCATCTGGGAGTCTATTTTATGTCTTAATTTACTGTGTAGTCGTTTTCTTAAGAAATAGTCAGTTGTGTTTTAAACCTTTGAATTGTTGTGACCAGTTTGAGTTGAATTTTTGAGTAATGCAAGTTGGAATATTGTAATTAGTGCCATCAGTGGTCATAATGGGGCATTACTATAATAGCTTATTATGACATTAGACAGATCTGTTAGATAAATGGTTTAAAGTAAAAACGTACCAAAAAACAAAATGTATCCAGGTCAAAATGTACCCAGACCAAAACAGACTCGAGTCAAAATGTACCTATATTGCTGAACTTTACCCAGGTCAAAACATACCCAGACTGAAACATACTCAACTCAAAACATGCCTATGAATGCCATACCCAGGTCAAAACGTTACCATACCAAAATTTAACTGATTTCTTCAGTTTACTGAAAAACAATGTTTTGCAGTTCACCCACCAAATTAAAAAAAAAAAAAAATTGTCACCGGGATGAAGTAACCACAGTAATTTGGGCCTGTTAGGCATCAACCCAATGATCTATGTAGATGATAAACTTGAATCGTCAGTGAAAATGTGCTTCTGCATCTATTTTTGTTCAATGCTAGTGATTTTAAGGAGTAATATAAAATTATTTTGCTGCATTAAGATTTATTTATTCCTGCAAAATTTTACAATGATCAGATCATCTGAAATGGAAAAATATGATTATACAAGTGCAATTCACCCAAATCCAAAGTAACATTCATCAGCTTTTGATTCTGACCAGCAATTACATGATGTCATCAATATCACAACTTTCACTATGTTCAAAGCTGTGATCTCTGCAAGGATGTTAATTATCATAGAAAAGCTCACTGTCCGACAATTTTCTTGAATTATGTGTTCTTTCATCTGTTTGCACAGAAGCCCTATAAAATGCAACTTTAACACTAATCAGATTTATTGCATACAGTCAAAGAACTGGAAATAAATGCTGACTCGCATGCCGAATCCCACCTAAATCCAATTTAGGGCACTTTCTCTCTTCTCAGTATTTTTCTGCATTATTTGACTATGAAGAGTTAATTGTCACAGAAACTGAGTCACATACATGATGCTGTCAGTATCATAGCTTATACACGTGCAGTGATTTGATCTTAGGAGGGAAAGCTAATTAATCCAACATGCTCTATTCCTGACCCAGTTTACCTCAGGCTACCATTGTAAAAGTCCATATCAGTTAATAATTTTTCATTTGGAAGTTTCTTGATGATAGTTAAGGTGCAGAGCATTCTATTATCAGTACTGAATGGACATTGGGACATTGGTTAAATTGAATTAGTTTTAAATTTTAGAAGAACAATTACCAATAATACTTGCGTATAAGCCGAATAATTTACGAAAAAAATAAACCCCTGGAAGAGGTGGGGGAGGCTTATCTGTGGGCCAAGTTCTAAACTTGAAAATTTTTCAGATTTTTTTGTTGATTACCATAATGGCTGTAAATCTTGGGAAACGAAAAAATGTTTTTTTCTGTGTCCTAAGACGTATAATGTATGTAAAAAAATAAATACATTCTCTGTGTCCCAACACTTACAAAACTGTTATGAACTACTATCATTGCTTTTTGTTATTATTTTTCATGTGCATATTTTCTGATTTCTCCAACACGAAATTAAATAAAGGTACAAATAAAGACTTTATAATTCATGGGCCAGTTCAAGTTTCGCCTGGGAGACCAGACTGTACTAATATGTACAATGCTTACAGAGTGCAAAACGTGCTTAGCATCACTTTAATCCTTGTTTATTCACAAACATATCAGATGCAAATTTTGCTTAATTTATTGTTTCAACAAAATCGCATCCTTCCAGATAACACTTAAGCCAAAGTACAACTCATATAGCTCATGTACGCGCAACAAATCACTTGTTGCAGCTACAGGTGTCATTTTGGAGAATTTGATTACACATACCTTTAAATGGCATTTATTCACTTTATTTCGCCACTTGTCCTTCGAAATTCTGTTGAAGATTATTGCATAAATTCCTCGAGAAATGCTTAATGGCAATTCCACTGATAACGTACGTCAACATTTTTTAATGCAAAATCAAAACGGGGTGATCCCCTTAAAATCAGTTTGTCACGCACCACGATTTAACAGGGAAAGCTCGTGCTGTTGGGAAGAAGTTGTACAACAAACAAACATAAACAAGATGCAATAATATCATCATTTATAAACAAAGTCTGGGAAAACACATACAAAAAAAAATGGAATATAGCCCCAATAAATTGGAGGTAATTATGTAACCTCGTATATATAATATTTATGGTATGTCATGTCTTAGATTTCAAATTGTACATAATTGACCATTTTTGCCATACAGTTTCTTCCTTTGCACACATAAAAGACAGTGGAAAAGTGGCTGTCAATTCAGATTAATTAAATTTGACATTATGCTAAATTATAATTTTGAAGAAGTTCATATGTGCAAGTTTTAAATAAAATGTTCAAAAAATGCAGTTTTCTTCTCTATCCCATCCATAGTTGAATATCCATAATGGGAGATAAATGAAATGCGTGCGACTTCTTATTCATGCGACAGTACCATGATTCACTCTGCACTAGTAATTGCTCAGTCCAGCATCAACTTTCTTGACCTAGTCTGATGCTGAACTGCCATTGTAAAAGTCCATAGCGATCAATAATTTTCATTCAGAAATTTTGTTATGACAGTTAATGTGCAGATCACTCAAAAATCGTGATCGAATAAATTTTGTTATAGCAATATTTTGATTAAATTTTAACACTAAAATTAATTTTTAAATTTATATCAGTTAATGCACTTACATGACCCATGTGACATATAGGCGGTAATAGATGTTTCATTTACATTGATCCACACGCTCAGGTGTTACTCTTTTTCAACAATATAAGCGACACTAGAAATTTAAGTAATCTTTATGAAAAGGTACACATGTTCAGTTGTGCAAGGCATATAACCAGCATAACTGTTACATGTTCATGAAGAGTGGTAATAATAAAGGCTAAGATTTTGAATATAGATCAACTAAGATCATCATCAGTCTATTTTACTTTTGTGTTTTGGCTGAACAGAATCTTAATTTTCCACACAGTGGAAAGCTGGGTGTTTCAGCATCTCCATTGTTTTTAATTGGTGGATTCATCTTTTGTTTTCTGACTGCAATACAAGCCAGTTAATTATTAAAGCCCTGGAACTGGCTTGTGTTAAGAGGGAATTTTGACTGGCAACTATACCAGTACTTTGATGTGTAGTTGCCTTTCACTCCATAATATTAGCACGATTACCATAGTTTTGTTAAAGGTCACTTACAATAAAAGCAAACTACAACTTGGTTTTAACAGTATTAGCATAATTTTTAAAGCATTATTTCTGAAACATTATTATTACATTTTGGAGAAATCATTAAGGTTTGGTGCAGTGGTGCCCATGAAACAAATCCAAAGGATGTACTTCATTAAGCGGAATGTACTTCATTCAGCATAATTTGTTTAGACCTACTATATACATGCGGTGTCACCATTATGTAAATACGCTCACTAGCCTAACTGCGAGTGTTGACTCAAACCCTATTGTTGTTTATTGTTGTCATACAGGGATCACATTTTAACGAGCTACGTATTTACAATTTCAGGGAAAAATAAAACTAATTACTGGTGCACTGATATAAAAAATCTAATGCAACAACGCTTAAACAAACAATCAAGTCAAAAGGAGAGGTAGTGTTACAGCAACCCACGAATGATCAATTCTTGTCATCGTCCGATCAAGTTATACACCAGTCTCAATTAGGCAGAAACAATAAAAGAGAAAATTAAATAAATTTCTTGCATTTTCAAACACATTTATACCATTTATGCAGTACTCACACATGCCAACCCCGAGAGAGGTATAGGCGTAATTTTTGCTCATATAGGTTTACCTAAATAAATGCATTTAGAGTTTACCTAGTGCATCTTGTGATGTTGTATTGGAGTTGTGGGTCAGCTTATTCATGGATCATGCACTTTTTAGTATGTATACCTATTCAATTTCAGGGGTTAGCTTATACGCGAATGGGTTTATAACCGAGTATATATGGTCATATTTCAGATGAGTTAATGCACTTACATGACCACATCAACATACACAATAATGTAGCTCACTTTGAGTTTTAAGCTTTTGAGAACTGAATAATAATGTTATTTCACACTAATAAATACGCTATTCTTGTATTTTCTGCAATATTATGAGATCAATAAAATGGAACAAAATATGATCTCATTTGAAACAATTATGTTTGTATGTTGCTTAGATGAACAAAATTCTAAAAGAGTGAACAAGATGTACTGTCACAAGTTACAGATCATAAGTACTAATTATTGATGTTTAAGAAATTCTGAAGAATAGCCCCAAAATATTCACTTATCTTTTTCTGTTTTGATTTTAAGATATTGTTAGAATAATAAGATCTTCTGTTTTTCCAGTTACCAGATAGATAGAGTATCTTGTTAATACAGGGTTTTCAATGATGCGTACTCTTCGGTTTTGACACGTGGAATTTAAATATGGCACATTTTTGACATGCGGAAATTCTGATGTGCGTCTTTCTGATGTATGTTGATTTCAGCTGGAAATTCAATTTTAATTATGCTTGGTTTGTCTCCAGCTTAGTTTCTTAATAAGAATGCACTCTCCATAACAAATTTACTGTAGGAGGCACTGATTGACATCTGCTTGACAGCAGTTGACACTTTGATGGCCAATAATATTGCACCAGTGGAAGATAAGTATATGAACTGGGCGGAGCAAACAATTCACTGATACGCTACAGTGCAACTGAATTAAGTTGGATTGTTTTGATTTTACTTTTGAAGTTTACGGTAAAGGAAGAGGAAACAACTATGACATGAATGGACTGCCTTTGGATCAAATATCAGTATTGGCATGTTTGGACATCAAATTATAATGAACTGGTTAGAACTGGAGCATATGGCAGCTCACAAATCTAGTTGTCAAGGCAAGTGGACCAACTTGAATTGTTTTATTGGCAATTAATTTGCTTCATTTAGTGGAATGTTTAAAAATTCTTAATAATTTACGACTTCGCTGGATTCATTTCTGATAAAATATCAGCATTTGTTTGACTGGTCTTTAAATTATAATCAGACAAAACGGGAATATATGGCTTCTTGCGAAGCCAGTTTTCAGCATGGGATTGTGTTTTATTGGTAATTAATTTGCTTCAATCGGCAAAACATTTAAAACCTGAAGTGTTTTAATTAATGGATCATTTAGAAAAATTTGAATGGACATAACACAAAGTTCATAAATCTGAACTTTAAAATCACAATGACGGAAAGAAGTATATATTTTGTATTGTCTCAGTCTTGGAAATGACCTTGCAGTGATGAATTTTCTGACCCTCAGACTCCTAAGAAAGAAAAAGGTAGTCACAGCTCTGAGAAAAAGGAGTAGGAGAGTCAATTTCCGAAATGTTAGAAAATTTAAGGGCAAATGGAAAAGTGAACTGCCAATTCTATGATGTACATCCTTTATATTTGAACAATATATAACCTTCATAGTTGTATGGGTATATTTTCTGCGTATAAAATGATATGAACACTTGATAGTAGAATATGTTGAGATGTTGAAAAAATAATTAAGTATAAAATAATCCCCTGTTTTATATACAAAATACTGACACATTTAACACATAGTTAGAATGAGAAATACTTTCATAAAAATAAGATTGTATGTTCCTTGCAAAATACTTTACAAGTAATTTTCATTATTCAGCATGATACAAGAAATCTTAAACATCATTTTTTTCCACCACTAATGAGGAATCACAGCTTTGGGCTCATGACATTCCAAAAGAATTGACTCTCGAGATTTCAGTTTTGACTCTGGAAATTTTCATTTAGACTCCTGAGATTTTGGGGTAAAGAGTCAACTGACTCTTTAGTTTGGAAATCAATTGAGACCCTGTAATACAGCGAAACTTGTGTAACCTGTCTTTCCTTGCAGTCAGTCAGTTATTTTGGTCCCAAGCTCCTGTGTAATTCAGCTTCCTCTTCAGACTGGACACATTGGTTCTGCTCTACATTTTTGCACTTTGCATAGGGTCTGATCTTTACAGGAAAGATTTTCTGAGGTTTTCCAGAGTGGTTATCATGATTATTTAAAAGAAAGACCTTGTATGTCTTAGGCATTGTTAAAAGAACTTTCAGTGCCCTTATATTGGTGTATGATTGATGGGTGTAATTGGTTTATAGAGTACATGTATATAGCTTGGCCTTACTCCAGATGTGCACCTCTCAAAAAACTGCAAGCTCTCCTTGGTCGTTTTCACTTCCTGGACTTAAGTCAAACATTGCAATAAATACTATATGCAAGTAATATGATTCAGTTACCTTAAATTAGCATATTCATTCTCAAATTTGAACAGATTAGCAAGACAACCGAGTGAAATGAGTAACTTACGAGTAAAAAGCTTTGTTTCACAGATAAGGTTCATTATGGAGAACAGAGCTCCAGAGTTGGTTGTGAACTTAATATTCCTGAATTGGCACTTGGAGATTTCCTTAAGGATGGAAAGTTTAACTATTGCTTGCAAAATGCAATCAAAACATCAATATTTTACTAATAGAACAATTAAAAGAAAACCAATTGTTTTGATGTTGATGATTGTGTCAGGAAATAATGTCCCTAGTTTTTTGAAAAGGAGAATCTTTTGTTGTAAATCAGCAACAAATAAAAGCACATTGAGACACATTGTTTATGCATGTACTTAATGGTTGTTGAAACCCCTTTGAAAAATGTTATAATCTTTCAGAGGTAGGGTCTCTTGAAAATAAAGGTAAATTACATTGAAAGTAAACAACTTCATGAGCAAAAAGTTCTTTCCTGACAGTTATTCTGAATATGATTATAATATGAGTATTTAGCCAATAAAATAATGTCAACCATTGTTTTTGGCATAATCATTACCTTTTTTCCACCTAATTACATCATATGCTTGCCTGTATATGGATTACACTTCTCTGGTATATTAAAAAAAATAAAAACAAAGCAATAGAGTTTTGTTTGTCATTTTTATTATCATCTCTTGAAGAATATTCTAAAAAGAAAGACTGCAGAATGAGAATATAGTGTAAGAGGTAATTTATAGACCTACATGTTCTTAACTAATTTTCTGTTTATAGTAACTGTATATGACTAATGTCCAAGAAGACAGATGAGTTTCATTAATATTAAACTTTGGCTCACTGAATCATTATATTGATAATCAAGTTAGTGGTCCAGTGTGTACTGTTAAAGAAAATAGTACCAGATTTTAAGCGAAAGGGGCTTTTATGGTTTGACTTGTGAATGAAAATTCAAAGAGCAGATGGGTCTTTTTGAACTTCAAAACATGTCCAATCAGAAAGAGGACAAATCAGCACCACTTTACAAATTTGAAAAGAAGAATTTGAGAGTGATGTAGTATAGCCCACTGAATTGCAGAATTTGTGGACTTCAAGATTATTTGGTGAAGGTTAGACATGTAGACTAGTTAAAGGGAGTGTTGAATATAAATAATTTGTCAGTATGGTTTGTGTTTGTGTTCTGGTTCTAGTCCATATTTCTTTTGCCAAGTATTTTGACCTGCTGCATATCCAGGTTATAAGCAAAAATGTACATTTTTCATATGATGTACTGTAATTATGGCATGTAATATATAGATTACACTTTTTATGCTCTGATTATGTTTTTTTTGTTGCCACATATTAGCAAAAATTATGCTTATATCTCTCTCAGGATTGGCATGTATGCAGTAAACAACTTGGTTAACCCTCTTTCCTAGTGTTCACAATTTCCAGTGGGGATGGCATCCCCTTAATTTGTTTGAGGTCCCTCGGTAACTTGTGCACTTGCTTATAGTGCAGTCTGTGTTTGGATCTCTTTATGCATGAGTTACTGAGGTTGAGGCATAATTCTGTTTCCATTTCCAGCTCTTAGCCACAGAATGCTTGTCTCTTAGTGCTGTATATTAACCATGTAGGTACATTTACCGGTATTTAAACGTGGCATGACACGACAGTAAATCATGAATTTTTACTTGTGACAGAATAAGATATTTTTAAGATTTTAAAAACAGAAATGAAAAAAAAAATATTAAGAATATTTTGCCAATTATTATTTGTTTCTCATACTCAAATATGTAATGAAATGTTCATCAGCATTACATTTTACAGGTTGTTCAAGACTACCCAATAGAGGCTTGGGGTATTGATAGTCACAGAATGGCCAATCAGGCACTCCAGGATAGAGAAGAAGGTTCCATTCAGACAGAAGGGGATGCCTCAGGAGAAAGAGGTACAAAAAAAATGGATCAAAGAAGAACAGCAATCACAAAGATAACTACAGTAATATATACAGGGAGACTCAAAGAAACACAAAATGAAAATATATATTCATTTAAAAGTCAAGTCCAACTGCAGACAACATAGACCCAGATCTGCCATCACATAAAGTGCTGGTAGATCAGGATGTGTATTCTACTTATTAGTCTTATCAGCTGTGTAGACTCAGATTTGTTGGTGCATTATGTGGCAGCAAATCTGCATCAGAGCTTTTTGCAATAGGCATATTTATAATATATATACATATCCCAGTGTGTGTGTGTGTGTGTGTGTGTGTCTCCTTTAAATATAGGTCAGTAGATGTAAATTTAATTAGGAAAAGAGGTTCACAAATATGGTCCTTTATGGGTGGACCCCAAAAACATTTGACAAAGAAATTCTAGCTCAGGTTGAAAGTCCCATAATTTTAAAAGTCAAAAAGTTTTATTCAGATAAAAGTAAAATCACAGAACTTTCACATTTTGTCTTTGGTTACGCTAATGGTCTCGAATTTTGATGATTTTTATGCATCTTAAGTATCATATCTGATTTTGAAGTTTCACGCTTGAGCTTGAGCCTCTTCATGCTCAGAACGTTTCAGGAATACAGGACCCATTGTTCTTGATAAGGAAGTGCTGGCTAGGACAGATTTTACAGTACATTGAGAATCTTGTTTGTCCAGACACTTGTTCCCACTGTCACTTTTGTTGAATTAACAATTAGAATTAATCAGTTAAAACAGTTAATCAAATCAGTGCAAACAATTACTATGTAATTAAGTTCTTAATCACTAACTGTGATTTGGATGCTGATACATTTTGATAAACTGTTCAAACTGATGAGCCTTTATTACATTGTAACCACAAAAATACCAAATCTCCATACTTTTCACTTCTTCAGTTTCTTGTTTTTCAACCCTCATTGTACCACGGCCGAGTCATACCAAAGACTGATAAAAATAATACTAATAGCTGCTGTGATAAGGACTCAGCATTAAGAGGTTTGTGATAGGACTGATCGGCATGGTGACAGGATAATGTAACCAGGTGGGACATGATGCTGCATGTCTGCAGCATGATGGCCCAGTGCTAGACGTCATTATAAACTGCCACACTGCCGACATCATAGCAGTATGACTGAAAATTGTTAGTTATGTTAAAATTCCAAATCACACACATACACGCTTAACACTCCTCAAATTTTTTTATTTTTCATTTCGTGTTTAGTAGAGGGCCTCGGGGGAGATTACTTGTCTCTAACAAATTGAGTTACCCTCTCTAAAGAAAGAAATTGTTCCTAAATGAAAATATGACTGCCATGGCTATCCTGAAAGTATTGTTATGTGTACTCCTTCCAGTTAGTTGGCTAAATCAACATGGGTTTTCACCAGCAGTCTTGTCAAGATACCAAGTTGGTCCTAAGCAGAAGTGCTGCCTGTCATACATACAATGCCACAATGAAAATCTTGTTGTCACTACTTCGCATGAATGGATGATTATTATGACATGGAGTTTTCACCAAAAGACTTATAATGATGTTTGCTTTGTCCTAAATGATAATGGTGCCAGTCTGACATCAAATATGTTCACCACAGCAGCTACTTTGTAAATCATGTCATTAAAGAATTTCAGAGATGATTTTAACACTTAACAATCAAAACAAAGAAATGGTCTTATCTTTAATTCCAGGAAAAAGCTTTGCCTAGTAGAGCACTAGTCTCTCCAGGGGATTTTTGTTATTATTAAAGATTATGCAATCAAAACTTCCCTGTTTAAAAAGAAAGTCTACTCTAAGAACAAAATATCAGTATTTTCTTGTAGATTTGTTATAAATGAATTACTGCTGAATATAACACTGGAATTCCAAAGTCTTAAAGAATTTTTAAAGTTCTAATAGCTGGGGTCACGCTACCAGGTGAAGTGGACGAATAAGTCACTTAAAAAATGTAAACTATGCCTTCTGTTAGAAAAGCAAAAACGACTTTGCCCTGTAATTTTTTGTAGAGGAACATTGAAAAACCGACTTCTTTTAGATGCTCCATCCCATTGTCCAAGTTAGTTCCAGTGTCAAGTTTTTGCTCAGGGCGAAATGTAGGCTTCAAGCCATCAAATAGTTGGTGTTGATATCAATTGTGCTGACCAAAAACTTTCACACATTCACAGGCATGAGTTTTGATAGCTGACTGGCAATTAACCCTTTCCCGAGGAAGTTAGCAACTATTACTTCCCAATTTCGACAAGTTAGCTTATCCTTTGATGACAAAAACATACAGACTTGTGCTTCAGAACTTAAACTTATGTAAATAGGAATTTGTGTTTTAAGAATAGAATTGGTTACATGAATATTTTAACTACCATGTGTAAATTATTTTCTTCATAAAAATCAGTTTGGAACTGTTAGTCATTGGAAAATAATGGCGGACATCACTGAGTCTGGGAAGTACTGCTTTATTAGCTTGTCTCTTTTCGTAAACTATTGGGCAAATATATTCAGGAAATTATACAATTCATAGAAAGCAGATTCTAAAATTACGTTATTGAAGATTTTAGCTTTCAGTGCTATTAAGTAGGTCAGAAACATATGGGACAATGCTAAATTCGAGAGGTGCTATAAGGTCGAGGTTGTAATCTGAGTTCACTCATTTTTGTGAAAAAAGAAAGAAAAAAACACCACAAAAAGGAGAAAAAAGACAAACAGCAAAGCAAATACCACTAAATCAATGCATAACCTTCCACCAAGTATGTAGACAAATAACCAAACCTTATATTTGCAATACTATCAGTGGTCTGTTGTAATGTGAGTGGTTACATTAAGAGCAAAGCAAATAGTACTTAATCAATGCATAGCCTTCCACCAAGTACATAGACAAATAACAAAACCTTATATTTGCAATGCTATCCATGGACTGTTGTAATGTGAGTGGTTATATTAAGAAAACTCCTGTCTCTAAAAATACATGCACTTGCATGTTGGCTGTGTTGATTCAGTTGAAAACAATGGTTTAGTTCATTCATATCATGACTTTAATTCTTCAATTTGTCGTCCATGAAGAGTTATGGTAAAGTTTTATAGGCAACAAAGAAATCAGAACGAAACAGTATCATCTGAAAGATTAAGGGTAGTTGATTAAGCATTTATACTAACTTGCAATTACAATACTGTAGTCAAGTTACTCAGTTAAAATTCATTACAATGTATTGCGTCTGTTGTTCTCTTTTTATGTCATATTGCCAAAATATGTTGTATATGAATATGACTTTTCTACTTGAAAATAAATTGTTGCTTAAAACCAATGTTAAATGCAAATATGCAACCTGGGAAATAGCATAATTCAAATTAGAGAATGAAAACAACATGCATATATATATATATATATATATATATATATATATATATATTGCATGTCTTGCTCTGCTCCCACTTCTCCCTGTTTAGCTCTCACTACTCCCTGTTCTGTCCAAAAGGAGAAGTCGCTTCTCCCTAAAATTCAGGTCCAGCTTGACCTATTTAATAGGCACTAGTATTATGATCGTGATGACACACATGTTAATTCACCATATAACTTTGTTTAACTTTGGAAAATTTCTTTTATCTGATCCAGTTTTACTCTGGAAGTCCATTGTCTTGCTAATGTATAACATTTTTTTATAAGCATTTTGTTCCAGCCTTTTGTTTAAAAGCAGGGGACATGTGCATTTCCATTTGGCTATCCACATTTCCTTCCAACCATTAAACTATCCATTTTTCTGTGACATTTTTGTTTCTGATCTTTAACTTGAAGGACATTTGAGAGGAAGGAGTGAACTTGGCATGCATTTTGGTCATTAGAAAGTCTGTTTGGGTCCAGTTTTTAAGGTCATGACTTCTTGTTTGTTTTCCGTCAACTTTTCTTTCTTCTTGAAATTCAGAGATACTTGCAGCACATCATTAGAAGGTGACCTTCAGGTTCATTAGACGTCTGCTCTTCAGGTATATTACAAAGTGTCCTTACTTCAGATTCATTTGAAGGTGTCCTTACTCAAAGATCATTGTTGCAGACCAGTATTTTAAGATTTCTACTTTGAATATCTTCCCCAGCTACATTACATTAGGAATATTAGCCTGCTACCTTGCGAATCCAGCCCTGATAAAAGACAAAAATTTGTCTTTCCCGATCTATATTGATACACAAAGGGCAATAATTCTTGCCCATTACCTCCAGCGCTCAAAGAAAATTTATTTTAGACATGGTCCCAGGGCTAGTGACTTAAATAAACTTGTAAGCCATGACTAAAATTCCCCAAGCCTGGACACCAGTTTCCACATGCCCAAAATTTCCCCAAGTTTAATATTGTAGCACAATGTTGCTATAGCAGCAATTCAAATATAAATTCAGTAGGGTTCAAAGGAATTTGAAGGTAACGCATGTATCATTAGTGTTCATCACTACACTCCCTGGTGATCAAACTTCTGTGCTGGATTCTCTGAGTCAATCCTGGTCAGAACTGAGTTGATGAATGTCAATGTATTGTTTACATTATGTGTGAAGAATTAATAGCTCACCCCCATTATCTCTTTTCTTGCTGGCATGCTTCACAAAGTAAAACTCTGTCAATCAAGAGTTCTGAAATTTGTTGTTGTTGGGTGTTGCTGATAGGTAATTGCTTCCTAAATCAGCCTCAAAAATGAATTGCACTTGGACACAATTCAGACAACTGAAATGATCATGCTTTGCATTCTGTATAATCATTAATATCCGATTTCAAAGAAACATTGGCCGCTGTTCACAAACTTTTCAAAAATATAATACATAATGGTGCAAACATTATCTTTCAAGGCAATGGTATGTAATTTTTTTTTCATGTAAACACATCATGCATCTCTTTGATTTACCTATAATTGGTTGTTCCACTTTCTGATCCTGCCTATGCAGATTTACACAGTGGTCTCACCCAGTGCAGCCTTCAAACACATCTCAGTAGCTATTGTGAGCCAGTTAAGTAATATGTGGAATGGTACATGTTTTATACCTGACCTCTTTGCCTTTAATAGTCACTAATTAAACTGCCTAAGGGATAGTTCTACATCAGTTCCAATCATGACTGTTTATTGTTTATACATTCTACATGTCACAGCATATAGTGAAAGTGGTGGGGTTTTTTCTTCTCTTTTTTTGAAGATTACTGAAAATTGTGTTTTCTTGAAACATGACCATGTCAGGGAGTTTAGAAGTACAAAATCGTATTTTTAGCATGTCACGCCATGCTTTAATTTGATTTAAATCAGATCTCAATTACACGTAGGACAGTGGTGATCTGATTTAGAGTGTGCCATGTTATGGCAGGTATGTCAGCATCTTGAAAATACATTTACACATTTCATCAGTGCAATCAAAGCTTCCTCAGGCAAATTAGAATTTTTTTTGACAGGCCCAATGGGCACTTCACTTAGAATACAGGATGGGCTTGATCTAAATTAGAGGGGCCCCGTGTGTCGGGCTATCAGATTTTTTTAGCACTGACCTCCTCTATACTACCAGGTGTTGCTAGCGTGTAGCTTCACTGCTCAACAGAGCTCATGCCATACAATCTATCTTCTGACAATCCAGTACTTTTTTTGTTCCTGTGTGCCCATCCAAAGTTCATTTTGGATTTATTGTGAAGATTTATTGATCTGCTTCAGGTTGTATGCACTATTTTACAATTTTTACCAACTTTTGAGTGATTTGTCACTTGTTGGGACTTTGTCTTGTAAGACCACCATCCCACCATATCTTTGACGTTACACAAGATCATTATGAGTTAGTGTAGTACCTTTGATGTTATATTCACTTACTCAGTCCTTTACAGAGCTCTTATTAGCAAAATTCTGAAGTACTGCTCGATTAATATGCTTAGTTTATTCATATTTCACGCTGTATTGATAGAATTATAGTTTAATTATAAACTAAGCATTGAGCATAAGTTTATAACAGGGCCATAGGTTTCAGATACAATGCTTTCACTGATCTGTTAGTTACGACAATGTTTTAGCAACCTAGTAATGTCAACACATTACAAGTTTCTGCTTTAGTTTGTGTTTTTGCTTTGTTTCAGCAGAATTTCAATTTAAATGATCGATATGCAACTTCACAGTATTGGAATCTACCATGACTCCTGTTTTGTTTATACTATGTATACACTGTTTCTGATATTCAGCTTCTGTGATACATAGTCATTGGAAGTCTGGGCTTCCATTTTAGGTAATTAGTCATATACTGATTGGCAATTTATGCCATTAACTAGTTAGTTACATAATAATTGACAAATCTATGATTTGTTTGATATTGTTTCAGGGAATGTTTACGCATGAAATGCATGTTCACAGCCATCATCCGTTTGGCATTGAAGGCAAGGAAAGATGGAATAAAACAAGGAAGACAACCTACGGTTCATTGTTGGCAATACAGACTCATTGGGGAGTATTTTAGAATGCTCCTACCCTTACCACTGCTCAAAAGAATCGGCAGATCTCATTGAGGAGGAAGAAGCAGACTTACAGTGACAAAAGCCTTCAGAACTGATCTCTTGGCACTTGATAAGAATGTAGTAGCGATTTATACATATGCTCATCTGTTTTTTAGGGTGGACAAATGTTCTTTGCCCATCAGAGCTGGTTAGGGATGTCATTGCTTGGGAGGTGATGGCCAAGATTGCTAGGGTCATTGACTGGGACTGTTCACCGTACCATGGCTAACTCTTTGATGGTGTTAGTCAGCCTACACTTGATATGTGTCACGTGTGCAATCCACGTCTCTCCTACCTTTTCATACCCTCCCTTTCCAGATACCCTATTCGGGTCACAGTTGCTTTGGAGGAAGAATAGAGGAAATTCAGAGGCAGGCAGCTCTGGAAGTGCCCTTCCACCATGCCTCTCAACAAGCATGGGCATTTGGAAGAGAATGTGAGAAGATTTTAATAATCATATTCTTAACCGTATATTAGGGTTACAGGTCAAGTGACCCCAGGTTCTGTTGCTTATGTAGTTAGGAGAATGGATTGTCGTTCACATGGGAAATTCAGCAATTCTTCCAGTGAAGGATACCCGGGGTAGGGGTCAGATTCTCAGCATCCCCTTCTCCTATTATTTATTCTCCTAATGTAATGTGATTGGGGAACATATTCAAAAGAGAAAGTAAATTAGGTTTCTCAGAGAATAGTTGCCCAGTCACATTATTTAAACACCATCCCAACCACCATGCAATGTGAGCATCCTCGTCAGTATCTCACTTAAACACTGGTAACACCTGGTGGTATCAAGGGGAGGTAATGGGCAAGAGTTATTTCCCTTTATCTATTGATATAGCTGGGGAAAGATGAATTTTTGTATTTCTGGATTTGCGAGGTAGCATGCTAATATTCAAAATGTAATGTGATTGGGTAAGTATTCTTGGAGAAACATAATTTGCTTAAAAATTTGCATTTCATTACACTTTCCTCTCTGCCAAAGGTATCTGAAAAAATTAGGACACCTATGCTTTTATCTCATTACTAGAAAGTGTCATATACGACATTTACTCAGGTGCCTGAAAATATTAAGCAATTACCTTGACTTTGAAGATATAATATTCAGTGCCTGGGTTTAGTATTTTAAATTTTCCATCACAGTTTCCTTTCCATTCTTTAATCTTAGAGTTGTTTGAAATAAATGGCTGAAATTTGGTATACATAAATGTCATCACTGGAAGTGCATTGCATGGCATCTTTGTGGTATTTAGGGTCAAGGGTCCATACTTTTAACACTTTTGTATCTCTTGTCAAGCTAGAGCTTTATGTGGGAATAGATGAAACTTGGTATATTTATATATTGTCACTAGAAGGTGTGTAGGATATCAGCTTGGGAATCCTTCATTCAGGGTCAAGTCCACAGTTCACTTTTTAGATATCAATCACATTTCCCATTTGCCTTACATCTTAAGAGCTGTGTGAGATAAATTGGTGAAATTTAGTAGACTTGTAGGTTAATAAAAAGCAATGTCTTAAAATATTTATGATTCATTAGGTCCCAGACTGTTAATTTTGTGTATCCTTGATCTCTTCCTGTGGAGCCTAAGGGCCATTATTTAAGTGAAGTGACACCAAGCGTGTAATACAGTATATAGTATTTTCTAAAGAACTTGGTTACAATGGTCAGTTTTATTTTCCTGTTTGATTACAGTTTAATTTTTCAGATCTGCCAGACAGTTTGGGGTTAAAATTATTGGGGATGAAAGGTTAAAAGCGAGTACCAAATCTGGGAATTAAGAAATTTTAATGTCAGCTTACATATCACTATTATTATTAAGCTTTAACCTTTCCACATGGAATGACCTCGTCCATGCTAGATGCACGAACTCCATGCTCTAAAAATTTCTTAGAACATATGCATCAATCCAGTCTGATCTGTCATCAGTGCATGTTCCATAGAGCTTCCTCATTCTTTTCTGGATGACCATGAAGTCAACATGGGGAAGACATACTATGAAGAAAAAAATGCCTGTAAGTTCAATGGTTTCATACCAGGGTTTGTAATTAGTTCTTGATAGTGAATTTTAATAACCTCTAGTCTGTATTTATCAAATTAGAAATTGATAAATTGTAAAATTAACATGCAAATTTTCTTTCATTCATTATTCGCACAACAAGCCACCCACCTTTTCTCCTCCTACACATACATGCCAAGCATTACACTTTTGGCATAATCATTATGCTTTTTTTTTGACCAAATTACATTTTATGTTCTCATGTACTATATAGATTATGCTTTTTTAGTTCATTAACAAATTTATGCAAAAATAAAGCAATGCAAAGATTTTTGTCATTTTTGTTAGCAGCTTTTAAATTCCACACATAGTAATTTAAGAATATTCTTAAAATGATATCTGTTGAGTAGGAATATTGTAAGAGTGCTTTCTTTATTTGCTATTTACAGCAACTGTATATGACTCATTTCCAAGAAAACAGGCAGGTTTCTTCAAATAAGAACTTGGCCTCAGTTTTGTTTTATTGATAAGATAGTTAGCTGACCAGTGTATACTTTAAAAAAAATGTGGCACCAGATGTTACAGCATGAGTTGTGGATGTTATATGATAGAAAATTTTAGAGCAGATGGATCTTTTTAAACTTATGAAAATGTCAGATCAGTGAAAAGGACAAATCAACACTACAAACTTTAAAGAAGAATACGAGAGTAAAGTAATACAACACTCTGATCAGATGATCATTCTCATTGCATTATTCCAGTTTACAATCATTCAGCGAAAGCTACACATGTAGACTAGGTAAAAAGTGGTTGCAGATTTTAAATGATTTTTCAGTATATTTTGTGTTTGTATTCTGGTTCTACTCCATATAGATTTTGCACTTTGTGACAAGATTTGATTAGCAGCCAAACCAAGTTCATGCACTAATGCTAGGATGTAATATACAGTACAGATTACACTCTTTGTGCCCAAATTATGCTTTTTTTGCCTCTATAGCAATAATTATGTGTGAGGCATTGTTGTAATATTACTCAATTTTGGTTCCGGAAAATTAATGTTATAACATTTTTGCTATACAGGTCCAGATATTATTTTGATTATTGTTTATAATCTTTTATAATGCAATAATGTGATCACAATACAGAATCTCATATCAGTTCTTTATTAATAGATTCTAGGCCCCTTTTAAGTGTTTTAGTGGTGCTTTTATGACATTACTCCAACACAACAGTGATGTTTTGGTGTTCATTGTCATAAACTGAATAAACTGATAAAACTTTGTGCGGGGGATTTGTTATGGTTTGGGGTGGGGTGCTCCCAATATTTTATTTAAACTATTATAGAAGTCCCACCCAGGCTCGAAGTTGGAAGTTAAATTAGTGAAAGATAGATGCAAAGCACCAAGTCCCCAGTCAGCAGTGCTGATGGTTACATGGTTAAATGTACAAAAAAGGTCGAAATTCAATGAATAACAATTTAATAACAATTCAATAATCAAATGACTCTAATTCCCAATTACACTCCTTCCGCTTGACCCTTTAATAGTCTGTTGCATTATTTGATTAGCAGTGTGAGATCGATTTCCACCTGCCCTTGTATTCTACTCATCTGTGGCATTCTTCTCTCTCCTATTTCTCCCAGTTCCTTCTCCTCTTCCTCCCAACTTTCTCCAAATTTCTTCTCTTCTGCCTTGACTTCTCTATACTCCTTCTCCTCCACTTTTTCCTCTAGACTCCTTTTCCTCCTCCTCCGCCTAGACTTCTGTCGACTTCGACTGTTCGGCTAGTCTCAATTCCGTCTCCACCTCTTGGAGACTCGGGACTCAATTGAACCAGAAGTTCTGACCCCTAAAAGCTTCCTGTGAAAGCACAAGGATGTTACAATAAATTTCCTTAGCCCACTCATCTCACACTACACACAGCCTATCATCAGATAACAGCTATTAAATTTCTTCAGTCACCCATTCATTCACATCGAGATATCCATACATTCTTGCATGGTAAACAAACGTCATAATAAAAAGCACGGCATCAATTACTTCTCATACATAAGTAAATTTCATCACATCAATACATATTCCTAATCCCGTTACACTAAACAATATTATTATAAATAATCAGATGCATTCCTTTACCTTATATTCATAGAAAGTACATAAATATTCTAATATCCATTCTCTGATATACATAAACGTCCATAGTAACTAATCTTACATACTTCAACCATTTTCCAAACTCACAATTCAAGCATGTGTAAATTCTAACATAATGCATTAATAAATGCACTGGTTTACTACAAAGTCTCCTAATAGTGAATTACAAAATTGATTCTGAACACAAGCTAACAATCTACATAATTCTCTATGTAATATTCAAGCCTATTTCTCAAATATGCATGTAAATGAAATACTACAAAGGCATAGCTGCCAACCCCCAAGTACAAAAATACTGATTGCTTATGACAAAAATGCTGATTTTCAGGACCAAATACTGATTTTTAAAATTTTAATGCATATGTAACTACTTACAACATATACAACCAACAGTAAGGCAGGACAGTGCCTTACATAATTATTTAATGTCAAAGATGCATGTGTTGCACACTTGCACCTTCTGGACGGGCACCATGTTCCATTCAGGTGCCCATTCAGAAGGTGCAAGACACAGGCTGTTTACGCCTTGTTTAGTTTTTCAATTATTATCAATTTCAATGTACCAACTGTCATTGATTCTGTGTGATTTTCTTACTGAACTGTTTTCATTCTAGCATGCGAGTAATCCTTTGCCATTTTACCATCTGGAAAACGTGCAAAATAAATCTCCAGCAACACTAGTAACTGAAAGAGGAAGGTACATTTCTAAAAGAAATTTAATAAACCGAATTTCGATCAAATTACATCAAGGTTCTCTCTGGAATTTATATACATCCAAGTTCAGGCCGAGTTGTGTAGGATGAAGCAGCAAGCTGATGTTTATTAGCTTTATCATGCTTTTGTATTTCATGTGCACCTCCATGCCCAATAGCGAAATCACATTACACAATTTCCAAAACGTAAAGTCTTCTCCTTTACCACAGGGGCTCGTATCATTGCTTACAATTTACCTGTCATACATGTACTATAGTTATTATGTATTACATGTATGATGGTAAATTGTAAGCAACGATACAAGCCCCTGTGTCCTTTACTAGATGATTTCACAAATCTAAACAAGACGGCACAATTGTCCTTTCAGTTCTGTTTTCTTGTTTTTTTCTGGTGAAAATTTTGAATATTCTGCTTTCCTATTCAACGTGATTAGAAGTTGAATATTACGAAGATGAGACACAGTGGTAGCGGTAACTGTTTGCGAAATCCAATATGGCAGATAAAGACAGCCATGGTAGCCTTGATTTTGAATGAACCAATCATATTGTAGAACTGTATTCCTATATACATGTAGTACATTTCGATCAGAATGAAACCGAGTGCCCGTTCTAAACTGAAAATTAAAAAACGTATTTTTTTGCAAAAAAAAACGTACCCCCATATTCAGGTCCAAAATACGGGACAAATATGGAAAAAACGGGACAGTTGGCAGCTATGCAAAGGTAATTCTATATACTAAACGATGCTAGTAATTACCGTGTATACTCGCGTATAAGTCGAAGAATTTAGGAAAAAAATAAAGCCTTGAAGAAGGGGGGTCGGCTTATCTGCGGGCCAAGGTCTAAGTCTGAAAATTTTAGAGCTTTTCTTCTCGATTACTGGTATTTATTGTTACTGTTGATCACCGAAGATGACATCACATGCCTAATGATGCCATATGGCTCGTGATATGTGCTGTCTTCAAGTGAAACAAGTATTTTTTCTAACTTTACTATTAGGATACGGAATGAAAAACATGTATTACCATACTTGACGTCTATTTGACAGATGTCCACCCACCAGAAGATGCAGCCATACATGTTATTTGAGCCACGGTGGTATGTGTATTTTCCAAAAGAACCGCCATATTAGTAATCTCTCAATGAAGTATTTAACCCTCAACTAATCAGTAATCATTAAACTCTGCGGTACCGTACAAATGCACGCTAGCATATTTCAGTGTCAGTATGAAAAGAAACTGTGGTAAATAAAATGATTTAAGAATTACAATACTGATTAAGGTATTTACGACAAAACCATTTTGGTGTGGAGAGTCATGTACATGTACATGTATGATATAGCCTTACAGCAACCATGGCGAGAGGCTCCATGGGAGTTTGTTGCACACGTACCTCATCATCGTCATCATCAGTCCCGTAGTCTGGTAGACCATTGGGGCACCACACAAGACCGAACAATCAGCTTCCTCCATTCCTCTTGATTTTCCGTCTTTCTCATTGAGTCGCTCCATGTCGAGCCTGTCCACTCTCGAATGTTGTCTTCCCACCTCTTTCTCTGCCTGCCTCTCTTTCTTCTCCCTTGCACAGCACCTTGCAGGATTGTCTTGGCAAGTCCTGATAATCATGAGACATGCCCATACCACTGCAGTTTATGTTTTTTCACTGTGGTCAGGAGGTCTTCGTGAGGCACAATGGCTTGTCTGATCCTTTGCCGTATTTCTTCATTGGTGACATGGTCTTTGTATGAGATGCCAAGGATCTTTAGGAAGCATCTCATCTCTGTGGCTTGTATCCTTTTCTCTAAGTCAGCTGTTATGGTCCATGATTCACAGGCATAGAGAAATATGGAGATAACCAGTGAGTACATCAGTCTGACCTTTGAACTGAGTGCGATGTTCTTGTCGTTCCAGATGGGCTTCAGTTTTGTCAGTGCTGCTGTTGTCTGCGCAATCCTGGAGAGTACTTCAGGCTTTGATCCTTCATCTGTTACAATTCCCCCCAAATACTTGAAGCTGTGGACTGTTACAACTCCATCACTCTAAGAGTGCATTCAGATTTTATCACTCTACACATTTTGTTTGCCTTGGTATGGTATTTCAGAGATTTGATTGTACATCTAGATTTTTATCTAGTTTGAATTATCAGTCTGTCTCTTCTCATTTGAATTATCAGTCTATCTCTTCTTATCATTTGAATTATCAATCTGTCTCTTCTAATCTAATTTAGCTAGCCATCGGGGGTTACCATCCATTTTATCTATCATTGTCGTTATATATAAATGAACCTTAAATAACTGTATCTTTGTTTTGTAAGTAAGATATTTGAAAATGATATGTTCATTAGAATGATAAAAGAAAATAAGAGAACAGCAGAAAATTAACGGTTATTCATTTTTCTTTTTAGTTAACGAGACACCACAAGAAGAGCTCCAGAGATTACGCCATCAGTTTGCATGCAAAACATGCTTGAGAGATAAAGCCTGCATGGTCATTTTACCCTGTAATCACCTTTCTGCTTGTGCAGCATGTGCAGAAAAACTACAGAACTGTAATATTTGCCAGCAACCTATCAAAGCCACAGTCAAGGCATATTGCGCTTGAAAAAGGACTATCCTCTGACCCTGTGTTTATTCTAACATAATGTTTGAACTATATGTAAGTCAATTCTGTCAATCACAATATGCAAAAATTTACTTTTATATGACCTGTTTTTTAATTTACAGTAAATTTTTCATGGAAATTTGCCTGGAAAATCATTGCTTCTGTATGTTTGTTTTCACCATTACAACTTCTGTTCATCAAGTTATAACTACCGTTAAGTTATGATTTGTTAAAATTATTTTAATGTGAGAAGGCAAAAAATACAAATCCTGAAACATTTAAGTACCCCAGTGATGTATTTAAAATGCATTTCAAATTCATTTCAAGTGTATTTGTATTGTATTAGAATTTGAATTAAATGTCTCATTGTTTAAAACAGAGTCTGCATATTTTACTGGTTAATTTTTTCAGTATTTTTTATGACAGATAAAAATATTAAATTGATCCCGTTGTCTATCTTTTTGTAGTGCAGATTAATAAATATTGTCCTTCCACAAACCATCATTTTTAATCATAAAAATTGTGGACAGTTTTCATTGGCAATTTTAGTTTGACTATAGTTCAAGGATTTTTTTGCAGTAAAAATTGAGAGATTACTTGGAAACAACAAGAATACTTAACTACTTCAGACAGGCAATAAATTTTTAAAGAAACTTCTCAGATATTTCAGGGTCTGTAGCAGGTTCATTACTTTGTACTTTTATCGTTGATCATTAATGTCATTGGTGTACAAAACTGTAAAGTTTCATAAGGTTTGCAGTTAATGTTTGGTTTTTAAGGGAAAATGCTTTAATGAGTCTGGCAGATAATTTGACCCATGCATGCATCATTTAAATTTATGGGGGAAAAAAATCATAATTTATAAATGAGTTTACAGTTATAGATTAACATTAAAGGCATGCCAGCAAGCTGCACTACTGCTATAGACCAAGATTTACCCAGCACCACTTATTTCATTTTCTTTATGTTCTTCTTTATTGCCTCTAGCACCACAGTATGCATTGTCTCTAGCACCACAGTATGTAAATTTTAAATCTTTGGTGCTACCTTGCCTTAGGAACCTACAAATGTCCTTTTTTCATGTGGTACAGCTGTGGGAAAATTATGCAAGCATGTGGTTAATCAAGAAGTATCCAGAAGTGATATGGTCAGTTTTCTTTTTAGTGCTCAAAAATTAGTCAACCTCTTCCTAAATCCAAATCCAAGAATGAAAGGGATTTGATTTGACAGATTTTAAGAAACTGGCATGTTTTCACATGAACAATTGGGCAATGCCTGTAATTCAGTTTATTTTTGTAAAATATTTGTTTTTACTGAGTCAGTACTCACATTTTTTACTTTGTTGACTGAGTTATGAATATTCCTGGTTTTTTTTGTTTGCTATTTATAAATGAAAAAAATATTATGTAAATAGAGTTAATGTGGTTAGTAATATATGTATTTGTCTCTTTATGTGACAGGTAAAGATAGTGGGCCAAATGTTAGAGTGGATTCAAAAGTTCAGAGTTTTTATTATTATTCTTTTGTTTTCATGATCTATTCTCTCTCCAGATAGATAAATAAATAAATAAGTATTACAGTCAAATGTTACAAATGGATCTGACACTTGGGATAATTTTGATGTGTTGTTCAGCTATAATCTGTGTCTGGATCCGGACTTGATATATTACCCTCAATAACATTTGATATATGTTAAGCAAAAAAAAAATCAACATTCTTAAATACAGGAACTTGAAAAATTCATTCCTATATATGAGAATAATAATTTCTCTTGTATCGGATTGGACTTAAAATGTTTAGACTGTAGCCATATGGTTCAGCTTGATTAAACTTTATTGCCACAATGACATGAGAGCCCTAATATATTTCATAATACTTATTACTGCTTATTTACTAGTAACATTACCAAAGTGAGAGTAATACTTCGATTTATAATTGAATGACTACTGAATAAATAACTATGTTGTACAGTAAAGCCTGTTATGAGCGACCTCTGCTATGAGCGACCACCTGTTTTTTCCAGTCACAATCGTAATGCATTGAACAATTGTATTATATAAATGATCCGAGCAACCACCTGCTGAATGTGACCAGTCACCACGATATCTTGGCAAAATATGCATTTTTAAAATTTTATGAATGACCGTACCGCGAAAATATAAGAATGACCGCTTATACCTTTCTATAAAAAAATAGTAGGCTGGCTAGTGATGGCTGAAATTTTGTAGGTGTGATTATAATGTAAACCAAACTAAAGTACATGTAGATTATTTCAGTACTTAGCCTGGTTCCTGTCCTTATCGTAGCTACCGCCCATATATACAAGTAGCACCCTGTAAGCAGATCTTGGAACGACCATATCGCGAGAACAAAGACAGACACCACTGACCTTTATGTAATCATTTGTAACATTGACCTCTTCAGTAATAAAGATTATTCTGATAAAAAACAAACATAAAAAGAACAACAAAAAAAACCAACATATAAATGGTGTCTGGCTACCTGTTTGTATATAGTTACATATGGTACAGTCTGTAAACCAGGCTAATGTAGATATCGTGAATTGCCATTGTAATGCTGAAATTAAGGTAGCGGCTGTGTATAATGTTTTGTCGTTGGAGTTAATCCTTATTGTCTGGGGGTGAATAAGGTCTTTGTCTGTTAAACCAGCAAGTACGAATCGTTTGATGGATTTGATTGATAGTGTTAAAGGATTGTGGTGTTCGTTGGGTTCTTTTTCCCAGATGTTACAGTGATTACATCCCAGTCACCAAGCTGTCATCTATTCAAATTGGTGCGACTAGGTTACACTCTTTGTTTATAGAGTTAATTTCTGTATGTCTTCTTTGAATTAAGCCATTAATTTTTGTCTCTGAGTAAATGATTTTTTTTCTGCAAGAGATAACTGTTTTTTTTTATTTTATTGTTAGATATGCAATGCAGATGTATAGATTTTTCATATTTTCCTAAAGCCTAGTAAAAACTGTCTTTACAGTCGATATTACAACTGAGCACTAATAATGTTAACACCCAATACCTTAATAACAATGAAAGAACCTCCAACTAAAAACACAAATTTTAATGCTGGAGAAAATAATTATTGTAACTGAAAGAAGTGAAAAAGAGCAGACGACTAACAAAAAAGCAGTTTAAACATTGGTAAAACAAACTTAGGTTGTTACAAAGGAAAAGAAGTAAATCGGAATGATTTCATATGCTAATACATGCCCATGTGATCTTCAAATGTAAATGTGATTTCATGTTTAATGATTGAATTATATCTGTATTGCTATATAATTTTGTTTTGAGATGACTGTATACAATATTTTATCAAGAACTATTAATAAAGAATAGAATATATGTACAGTGATTGTGTTTTTTTTTTTTTTTTAAAAGGTTCTGAAACTGACTTTGGAACAGGTTTTTCTGTATAGTTATATTAAGGGAGAGAAAGAGAGTGCTGTTCTGGATGTATATAATTGACATAGTATACTCTGTACAGAATTGTTACATTAAGCAGGGTTCTAATGTCATTAAAGATGATTGAAAGTCACTGAGAAATGAACACCTCATTTCAAGGCCTTGAAAGTCATTAATGTTTTACTTAGGTAATTGAAAATCATTGAATTTTAGAGATTTTGCTTAAAAAATAAAAAGTGATTGAAAATTTTACTTTGGAGTCATTTGTGTTACGTTGTGTGATGATTGGAAGTATGGTTCGATTTTCTGTCATTATGTAAGCAGTTCAGCTATTATCGGAATCCACATGAAGTAATCGGATAGCACCCCTTTCATATGATATCATTAACACTGTTTGACTTCACTAAGTTTAATTATCACATAGGGTCCTGGACAAGGCATTATGTCGTAGTTTGAACCATGCATTGAGGAAGTTTTACAAATCCAAGTTTTAAAAAATTCCTGAATCCCAGCATGGTTAATCTTAAATTACTCATTTGGCAAATATAAATTAGGCCTACTGGCAGACGATAGTGATGACAATTTATTTTAAAGCTTTGAATTACATCAGCACTAGGAAAGTGTTAAAAGTGTGAATTTTAGCTGATGTGCCTTGACTGAAACAGCTTTGAATTTAGTGGGTCATGTGTGTAATCAGAGCTGGAACTGACATCATTGTGAAAGCTTGAAAATATGTTACACTGCAAATGAATGTCAACCTTTTGACCAATTTCGGCACACCATAAAACAAATTCATTACTTTTCAAACACTAGATAAGTAATTTTAATAGGTCTGATCACCAGTGTAAGATTAGTAAATTTCTGGACTATTCATTTGACAGTTGTTAGTACCAATCCCTGGACTTATAAACGTTGATTAAGTCCTCCTTAATCTTGAGGAGTGTTTTAAAATATTGTCTGGATATTTTATTTACTTCTCAGTCTACAGGTACAAGAACAAGTGCACTTAAAACAATTGATAGTAACATGGATTTATATTCTTTGATTCGCCTGTTTTCTTTTCAGAGTTAAGCAATGGACAGTGAATTCTAATGTACAATCTGGGATGATTTATCGCCAAATTATCCTAGATAGGAAAACATGGGGATATATGTTTTCACTGTCTTCTTAATTCACTTGAATAAATGTAGGGATATCACACCTTTAATTTAGGGTACTTTAAAGAGTGTTTATATTTTTAACATGTTAGCAAATTTCTTAAGTCCAGAAAATTGTGACTACATACTATTTTTAGATTTCAATTTTTAATCAGCTTTTGGTGTAATATCTTAAGGTTTATGAATGGGGAAAAAAACAACACAACAACCCCCCCCCCCAAATAAAACCTCCAAACAAAACAAAACATAAATATATAATAATGAGGGTAAATCCCAAAAAGTTAACAGTTCTCCTTAAAAACACGTTCAATATACCTTGAGCATATCTATATATAGCCAGATAAGGCTTCGTATAAATTTAATAAATGATCTAAAAATAAAACTAGGAAGTCATTGATGGACTTAAAATCCTAATGCAACATTACTGAACAGGTAGGAAATCTGGCATGATAGTAGTCAGTAAAGTGCCAATTCAAGAAAGTGAAACTTAAGCAGAACTTATTTTTGTGAAAAATCTTATTTTGGAGCCAAAGTATCCAAAAGTCATTAGCCATGAGCAGTGAAAAATATGTACATACTAAACATAAGGAACAAACTTGTTCCAGCTGGCCAAGCTAGTTTTATATATGCCCCATCAGCAGGGGTGTCTCAGCACAGAACAATATTCATACACTGGTAAGGAACAGAGTAAGATTGAAAATAATCAACAGGTTAATGTGTAATCAACAGGTTAATGTGTATACAACTAGAGGCAACATCTTTTAAAGATGAATGTTAAGTATATAGAGACCTATAGCTATTTCCTCCTCCCTCCATTTTGTTCTACTCCCCCCCCCATTTTCATAACAAGTGGCTAACCCCATTAGATAAAATACTGGCAGCCTCTCTGAAGTGAAAGCACTGGAGTTGCATCTTGAGAAGAGAGTATAGAAGCCAAAGGGCGATGGTCAACATCTGATTCACAATGACTTTCTTTTTAAATATAATTTTTCTTTCATATTACATTGATATATTTCAGCATTGTTCTTGTATTTGTTTATTGTGTTTAAATCAGTAACTGAAGCATAACACTTTATACTGTGAGTAGTTATTGAAAACTGAAAACTGGTCATTGATAAATCATTGAAAAGTCATTGAATTTCAGTTCTCCTGATCTGTATGAACCCTGTTAAGACAAAGAGGGAGAGAGTGATGTTCTGGATGTATGATTGATATGGTATAGTTATATATGGAAAAGTTACATTAAGAGGGAGAGAGAAGTGTTCTCAATATATTTTTTACCTGGTATACTTGTATGCTGCATAATTTTATCCAAGTTGAAGTACATCTTTGTTTATTTGAGACAAGTAGTGTCTAATATGCATCAACATTTATGTTCAAAGTATTGTGAAGAGAATTAATTTTTTCTTGACTTGCTCCACTGCGATATTGTTTTGGAGGGGGGGGGGGCAAGATGGTCTAAGAGTTATCCCAGCACAAATAGCAAGAATGGTCTATTTGTACTGGGAATTCATAATATTTGGTGGTGATAATTGGCAGGCATTTTTTGGTACATAATGTTGCTGCAGAAAAAAAAATTAATGATCCAATGAACCTTGTCCTTCTGGGGCAACAAGAGAATCCTTTTTTAGAATTATTGTCATTTTGCCCTGAAGCTGAATGCAGTGATGGACAGAATCTTGTGAACTCAACTTCTCTTGCAATATTTCATCATCATCGTCATCTTCTAAAGGTTGAGAAATTTGGTTCAAGATTTTCATTTGCTTTTATTTCTCAAACCCTTGATAGATTTTCATAAACGGCACGAATCATCACGACGCTAAGGTAGTTAATTTTTTAGCACGATTGCTCACTGATTTTACCTTGAGACCAAGGTGACAGTGTTAAATAAATCATATTAAGATTTTGGTTAAAGGTTTCTTTTTCATTTGCTTATATTTCCTGAACCCCTTGATAGACTTTCTTCATGCTTGGCGTAAATAATTATAAAACTAAGGAAAGTTATTTGATGACAAACTTGCATGCTCACCTAGGTCACAGAAAACTTGTGTAATGGTTTTCTTTAAAGTGTTTTTATTTGCTTGAATTTCTAAACTTTATAATAGATTTTCTTAATACTTAAGTTTCATCAATTTGAACACAAGACAGTTCATTCTTCCACATGGTCGCTAGATCCTTTGACCTATTGGTCACGGAGATGGAGAAAATTTACTTTAAGGTTTTGGTTTTTCCTTTTCTTATATTTCTTATATCTTATACCTTGCATAACTCATCATAAAACTAAGATAATTCATTCTTTGGCTTACTGGCTTAAACTTGCGACCTTGGGGTCAAAAACAGTCTACAGCATTGCTTTGATCTTATGCTCAATAAGCATGCCTTAGCATTCTTTGATGATTTTATGGGGTAGGAGTGGGATGCAGGAGATGTGGCTATATTTACATGAGCAAATTGCACCTCTAGTTAGTAGCTTATTCCCAGTTGAGAGGCTACCCCTTTTATAAGGCCAAATTTCATTGGAGAAGGGGTGACTTTAAATATGAGGGACCAATGGACAGTAAAACATCAGTTATATGGATGCCATTTGTCTGGACTTTTTGATAATTCTAATGGAATGTCCTCTTCATGCACAGTTAATTTCTCATATATTATTGGTTATCTACAGAACCATTTACAAAATAAATAAGTGGAGTAAAAGGCTTGGATAAAATGCAGTGGAAATTTCACAACCTCATAAATTCTGATGATAAATCGTCCATAGATTGATTTATTGGTCATAAACCAGAAGAGCTTATGGGAAGGTCTGTTTGTCATCTGTCATCCATTATGTCCTTTAGCACAAGTTTTTTATCACTACTCCTAAACTACTTGGAGGATTGTCTTGAAACTTTACACACAAATTCGTCCTATGGTCTAGTTGGTCCAAAATGAAATCCAATATCCAATATGGATGCCACATTGGCCATCTTGAAAATACTGTTATGATAACTCATTCTGAATGAATGGTCATGTCAGCATATGGTTTTTATTGCAAGATTTCTTATGTCTGATCTGATTCCCATTAGGGTACTCACACCTGCCATCTTGAAAATATTGTTATTGCAAGTCCTCCTGAATAGATGGTTATATCAACATGAAGCTTACATCAAAAGACACCTTATGATATCTAGTTGGTCCTAAAAGAGTAAAACTGGTGCATTGGACATGCATTATGGCCACTACAGCAGCCAACTTGAAATTCATGTTGTTGCTGCCCTTAATGAATGGATGGTTGTATCAACATAGGGTTTTCACATAAATACTACTTATAATTCCTATCTGGTCCTAAATAAAAATGGAGCTAATCTGACATCCAATATGGTCACAATGGCAGCCATCTTAGATGTGGAGTTTCACAAAGAGACATGACGTCCAATTGGTCTTAAATGACACAGATCTGATGTCCAAGATGGCTGCCACAGCAGCCATCTTGAAAATCATATTGTTGCTGATACTCCTGAATGGAAAGTCTTATCTTGAAACTATTGTTGATTCTACGCCTCTCCAAATGGATGGCACTATCAATGTGGTTCTTTCCAATATACTTTTTATAATACCTAGTTAAATAGAAATGGTGCCAGACATATTTCCAGTATGGCTGCAACAACTGGTTTAACAATCATGTTGTTACTACTCCCCATGATTGATGATAATTATGACAGGGTTGTCACCAAGTCCTACATGAACAAGTCTGCAATGATGACTGTCTTAACAATGTTGCTGTCACTTCTCTTCCTGAATGCATGACCATTATGACATAGGATTTCACCCAAAAATATAAATGATGTCAAGCTGACATCCAGTATGTGTACCACAGCAACTAATTTGATAATCTTGTTCTTGCTGGTGAATAGGGATGGTTTCAACACTCGACAATTAAAAGAAGGAAATGGTCTTATCTTGAATCCCTGGAAATTCATTTTGTCCAGTAGATCTGTTCGAGGAACTCTTGTTGTAGATTTATCGTATCCAGTTATCATTAGTTTATTTGTCCACTTGTTAGATATCTGTATTAATTTGATCACATGTTTCTGTATGTGATGATTCTTATTGTATGTTAATTTTCTTACATCAATCATATACAAGAGTCCCAATAATTGTTTTCATCAACTGTGTAATTTGTTAGTAAGGGTTGTCTCCCTTGTACAAGCTTCTTGTACAAATCCCTTGATGTCTGCTCTGTGTACACCAAGAAAATGATAATAGTAAAAGACTGATCAAGCATCAATGAAAATAATTGAACATTGAACAAAAATAATACAATTATAACACTCTAAGTATATAAATAATGTTTTGTTAGATATATTTCAGACCACAGACTGATATTACTGAGAAATTTCATGCAAAAACATGAAAATCTTTGGAAAGAAAAGCACATCAATTGCATACCCAAAAGTTGACTGTGTTGTTTTGCACACAGCAAAACAAGAAGATTTTATTTAGTGCTGATGCAATAGAAGTGAATTGCTTTGCCCAAGGACTCGATAGGCCACTTACTAGGCTGAGCTGATGGTAGGATTTGAACCTGCACCACTTTCAGTTGCTAGCTAAGTAAGTAGTAAAGGAAAATAGGGTTTCTAGATTTAATGATCTTTAACCCTCCCACCAACCCCTCTATCAGAACATATTTGTAACAAACCTGTAGCTTAACTCAAAACAGGTTAGAAAATATATTTATCAGGAGAAGACCCTCTCCACTCCAGAATGATTATATTTGTATTAACCAGGTTTTCTAGATTTTAGACCCCTTCCCGTGTAAAACATATTTGTCAGAGAAAAACACCCTCCCCCATTTCAGATATTCTATACATGTTTTCCGCCTTTACTGTAGCCTAGACAGAGACTGCAGTGTTGCGATCAATAATGTACATTGTTCTCTGTCTAAAAATAGACTGCAGTGTTTATGAATGACTGGAACTGTGTTATTTACAACTGCGTAATAAGAATGTTATGGAAGGATGATGCAATGTTGTGCAATAAGAATCTTCTGGAGAATCAGCACGGAGTATATAAGGCGGCCCAAATGTTCAGTCTGCAGAGATGTGCTTCGCTGGAAGGATCAAAAGGTAGGTGAAATTTTTCTTGAAAATTTAGGTCCTTTATTTTAACAAGAAAAAAAATATTTATTATTTCATTCAGATTTTCAGAGGTTTAAAGAACTTCTTCGCCAATAATGAATATTTCTACAGTAGCTACCAGAAATAATTTGTCTTCATGTTTATACAAATGAAATTTAACTTTCCCACTTACTTTTCAATGACATTCAAATAACTCTCTCATTGTTACCCTGTTGACATAATACTTATAACCTTTTGCAAAAACCTTCGAGCGGTTTAGGTCAATATTTTATTTTGGTATACTTTAACTGGCTAATTGGATTGTGAAGATTACTACATTTTTGTCCGAGATTGTCTCTCAACTTTTCAAGATAATCAAAATATTTGCTGTCATCTGATTTAATAAGCGAGAGTTTTATTCTATCAAATTTACTAAAACAAATACCTGAAATTTTATCATTAAATTCAAACAGTAGTGGTTGGCCGTTAATCATCAACACCTTAACCTTACCATTAACTCCATCAGCTAATGTTAAATTTTCAAATATTATTTCTAAAGTTCAGACAAAGTTACTGGCATAGTGTCCAATAGCTAATGTATTAACCCTGTCCTCGCAATAGAGTTTGTCATCAAAATTACTTAGTGCACATTTAATAATTGTATCTGTTTCAAGTTTGTGATGATTTGATCTAATAACATTTGTTTTAATAGGCTGACATTATTGTTTAGTGCTGCTTTAAAATCATCAAATTTCATGCATTTTTTTACATACCCACGAGGAATATCTTTTGCTTTTTTTGTCAGTTTATTGTCATCAAAAATTACTGCTTACATTTTACTTCTTAGTCTGACAAATTCCTTAACTGGCACAAACATAAATTCATCCTTAAGTTTACCAATAACTTTCTTGTTAGTTGGATCATGAAATCCACTACTTGCTGGATAATCTGATAAACCAAATCTGTATTGGTAAACAATAAGTTTAATCAGGCCAGACTCTCTTAACAAATCCGTAGTGAAAATCGTACATCAATCACTTTGATATGTCCAACACTGAAGCACCAACATAAATTGGTTTATTTAACTTTAATTTGTCTTTCGTCGCTGTATTGCAACAAGATTTTCATTAAATATTTTCATACTGACAAAACCGTCATCTTTAACTAATTTAATCCTGCGATTTATGTCGTTTACAATCTCAATATTTACGCGTTTTCGAATATTCTCCATTGTCTTGCCAAATACGGAATTGTTCATAAGTTTAAAGAAGTTCTTCTCAAATTCAGTCCTAGAAGTTGCTCGACGTTTAGTATTTAAATCAATATAATCTGCCATCCAACGAGACTGTTTGAATTTTAACACGCGATGAACTTTCCTTAAGACTAAGCCGTGGTCGACTGCTTGTTTTAGGTTTCTATAGTGCAAAACGTAATTCTGTTTACAGAGTAAATTTGGAACTAGCTTATTAACAATCGAATTTTTTGCTGTTGTCGCTGCCTGTTGTTCAGGCGATAATAAACTATAGTCTATTACTATCGACTCTGCACAAAACGGATAATCGTTATGTAGGTTGTGCAGTGACTCAGGATAATCGAGATCTACTTCAACAAAATAACTGACATTGGAAAAATCGTTATTGATTTTTCTGGGTAAGTCTTTTTCTGTTTCGCTAACAAATTGATCTGGAGTTATCCAATGAAATCCACTGCACGGCATCGACTCTGACATTGCCCAACCATACAAATTATGAGTGACCTGAATAAATAATATATTTTGACGGTAAATTTTTATTGTAATTTCCCAAATATTTATTATTAGCTACTGCATATTTTTTTTTTATATAACGCTAATTCCGCCTCTGATACCATTTTCAATAAAATTAAACATGTCAACATCTGTCAAGAGATCCAATTCTATCTTACTTGTTTTTAGCAGAGCATCCCAAGATAGTCCTGGTGCAGAATAATACCAACTGGGGTCTAATCCATAATTTTCATGACTAACTCGACGAAAACTCTCGAAAACATCAGCTAACAATAACACATCTGTTTTCAAATATAAATCATGATAATCACCAAATGTCCTGCATCCGAATTTATTCCAAATATCTTGTGCATATTTGTACTCGTCGTCTGATATACCTTCGCCTTTTAGCTGTGAATAAAACTTGGCTTTGCCAGGCAGAGAAGTTTCATCAAATCTGCTCCAGTTGCCTAGGTATTCATAAGGAAAGATACCTTTTTTGTCAGACCGACGTAGTTTTCACCAAAACAACATTTTAGATTATTGAAATTGTTACAACCTTTCACAAGCTCATCTAACAAAGCTGCCATAAATTGCAGACTGTCAATGAAACGCAATTTGCCAAGCGTAACTGACATATATTTTTCAAAATTATTTGGTATACATTTTACTACATTGTCGAGTTTTAGCTTAGATTTAATTTCCTCATCGCCAAAAGCTTCTACAATGATATGACTAACATAACCACGAAAATTATATAAAACTACAGGAATAAATTTTGGTGCATGAAATTTTAGATTGCAATTGTTATGAGCTGCTCCTCGATACTTGCCAGTTAAATGACAGTGATCTCGCACTGTATCATCACCTAACAACTTTTCGCAGATATGACAATTAACTGCATTATCAAAATCAAGTTGTTGTTTGGATGTTATTTTCATTGAAGCTGTTTTGGATAATCTGTTGAAAGTTTTATTAACATCATCTATTAAATTTTTTAATAACCACACAGTCGGACTTTCAGATTCGCCATGGTATAACTTTACTGGACTTGAAAAATTATCATTAGCACAACAAACTACTTTGTAGGAAACCCCGCAAGGAACATGTTGTTGTATTTTTCTAGTGCTTGATTTATTTGGATCATTTTCTGCACCTGCCACAGGAACAAGCAGACACTCAAAATCTGCATAAATAACAAATGGGATACCTAGCTTATGATTATAATTTTTAAATTTTAATACTTTTCCTTTCTCTGTTGGCATTGTTATTCTTTGAACGTTAACACAATATTTAAAATGCTCTTGTAAAGTTTCAGGTTTAGAAAACCCTTGTAAACATCTGTAGCAGAAATATTTTTTTCCATGATACTTATTATACTGTCTGCCAACTAACCCGTTAAAGTTTTTTTATCCAGCAATAATGTCCTTTATAAAATAACAAATTTATTGTCAACTGCGTAGCATTTTCTGAAATATATCTCGGGTAAACATTTTCTCGCTCATCTAGTCCAAAAACATTTACTGAAATATTGTTTTGTTTTTCAAACTTTGGTATCTGATTTTCTGCCACTGGAAAAGTTATTCCGTCAAAATCCAATTCATTTCTGTATGGCAAATATTTTTCAAATTGGTTGGAGTTACAATTTTGAGGATGTCATGCAGACAAAATGCCCAACGTAAGCACTCATTGTCGCTGTTTTTGATATTTATGCAACATTTTTTGTTTTAAATTTTTTGAGGAAGATCAACGTAAGAACTACCGCGAAGTACGTTATATCTTGCTGTGTGAAATAAAACTTCTTTTGTCATTTCAAATTTCCAACCTGATCCTGATGTGGTAAATTCCTCAAGCTTTTTCCAAATTTCTTGGTGTATTTCATTGGCAACCGTGGCAATATTTGTTCCAGTTAATATTTTTCGTGATTTAGCTGTTAAGTATGGCTCGGCAATTTCGCTGTCGAAGTTTGTATTTTCAAAACTTATATCAAGTACATATTTTTCGATTGCATGTAACTTTGATAAAATTACATGGCATTGCACTATTAGCTTGATACTTTTGTGAACTGCAAGTTCTTGCATCACAACAGGTTGTAAAAGATGAAATAAATTTGTGGAGTTAAAATTTGCTAAAACATTTTGATTATCAAATTTATAACTTTTTATCATAGCCAGAAAATGCACTAGTAATATTTTCAACATTTTCGGATAGGCTCTTCTTGGCAATATCTCGCAATTTTAACATTATATATAATGTTTTTATATTCAATTGGTTTTCTGTTTATTTTCAATTAGAAATATAATTTCTTATAAGTATAATGTCAGAAAATATAACAGCAGAGGAACAGGAAGAATATCACATACACCCTAAGTATAACTTACATGCAGGAAACGCACTTGGTTCGGTTATTCATGTCAGGTACGGAAGACCTTTTCGTAAAGCAACTCCAGCCGGAATTAAAATTTCAGTAAAGGAAAAAGACACAGATAGAATTGAAATGTTTAGAAAAGATTTTATTTACACTTTGTTTTGTGGAGATATTCCAGAAGGACAGCGAGTCTGCAGAGTAAACAGCTCAGTTACTGATGATAATATTGAATATTTGTCATTGCAGGACGAATTTCAGTCTCATTCAGTATTTGATTTATATGAAGCATCTGACAAGGGAATGATACGAAATAGAAAAACAAAAAAGGTTGTTGGTTTTATGCAAAATAGCGGATATTTGATGGCAACTGTTAGAGGAGCAAAAACTGACCAGGTTAATTATCAATCTCATCGCTTTATTTATGAAACTTTTAAGGGCGCTATTCCAAATAATTTAGTTATCGACCATACTAACAAAATTAAAACAGATAATAGGATTGAAAATTTAGATTTAGTTACACCAAAAGAAAACACCAAAAGAGGACTAGGTGGTGCTAATAATTTTAAAAGTCCCAAAAAATCTGTTATTTCAGTGAATCTTGAAACTGAAGAAGAAATAAAATTTAAATCAATTTATTCAGCTGCAAAGCATCTTAAAATTCATACGCAATCAATAATAGATGTAGCTAACGGTAAAACTAAATCAGCAACGTCAATGTCGACCTTTGATAGATTTATTTTCAAATATGTTTCTTAATTCGGTCTTTGTCAGACAATTATGAGCGAACATTAAAATATCATCACGATCAAATTTTAGTGTTATTAATGCGCTATCATTAAGTTAATTTTTTTTCTGCTGCAGTTAGAAGTATTGTATTAGATTCACCTTGCATCACAATAACGTCAACAGAAGTATTACAGCCCGACAGACATGTTTGTACTGCTTCAGCTAGTTCATTGTAATTTAGTATATTAACTTTCTGATGGTATTTCGTCTCGCTGGCCATTATTATTATAATTAGATAAAAATATATTATAATAATATGAACTTAATACAGAGACTTGCTGATATATATGCCAACGACAGCGACAGCGTCGTCGACAACAATTTCATCTCTGGCGTCGTCGACGTTGTCGGGGCTGACAAATCTGCTGGTTATAGCGAAGATAATATTTTGTATAACAACGAATCCGAAGATAAGATAGTTGTTGTCGTTGACAAAAAAAATACAGCAGACCGACAACTGGACGATATAATGTTAAATATCATATCGCTAAAAAAATAATAAATTTAATTTTACTGTTGCCGAACAGCAAATATTTTGGCAACTTATAAAACCGTTTTTAAATCTAAAAATAACTGGCCAGCAAAGGAGCATAAAATACGATTTTAATTTTGTTAAAATATTCAATTTGATGCCAGTCGATGATACAAGAAAATTACGTTTAATTTCCTTATGTAGACCGGTCAAATGTATATCTGTACTTATGAAATACGAACAAGTATTTATTGAATCACTTTGTGATCGAAATTGACCGAGTTGGCACCCAACTATTAAACTTATCGTTATACCCGCGCCATTTGACTAAACTTTTGTTGCCGCGCATCCTAATAACTTTTTCAATAACGAATATATCTTGCTCAGTTTTTTAAAGTTCTTGTTCATTAAAACTACCAGTTATAGGTTCTCCAGCCAGATCTTTTAACGCATATGTCACTGGTATTGTTAAAAGTACTTTATCAACAACAAATACTTCTTCGCTCCAGTTTGGAGTACATCTTTTCTCAAATGTTTTTTTGTCAGAGCAATTCTAACTTTATCACCAACTTTAAATTTATGTCTGCGGTACATATTTTCATTTGCTAATATTGGATTTTTAATTGCGTCGTTTGGTGACATTTTGGTGGTTCGGTGTTTCCTGTTATTATATTTATCAACAATTTTTGTAGATTGTCAATGTATTTATTTGTATTTTTAGCTGTCAAATACTTGTGTATTTTTTCGTTTAGTGTGCGGTTAAATCGCACGACAACAACACTTTTACCTTCATTTCCAGTGACATATTTTTTTATGTTATTTTGTTCCAAAAACTGCTCAAATATTTTATTAAAAAATTCTGCTCCGCGATCGGTCCAGATTCTGTTTGGTTTTCTTTCTGTAATAACCATGACCTGTTTTAACGCATCATTTATTGACGTTCCTGTCTTATCTGGAACTGGTACACTAAAAGCATATTTGCTAAAAACATCTACAACATCGAAAAGATATCTTTTATTATTGTTAAATTCAGATAGATTTGACATATCAACTAAATTTATTGCCCAGATATTGTCAACGGCATTTGCGACAACTTTACGTCGCGTAAACGTTTTTTTTTTAGGTTTGTGTAGCTGAGACGCCAGATCATCATACATACCGAGACCAAGTTTATATTTTGCTCCAATAAAACCTTGTACCAGCCTTCGATCAAATCGCTCTCGCATATTCACAGGTTTCATGTCACGGAGTTCGTCTAACATTACTTTATCGCAACCGGCCTTGTCCCCTTCACGGTCACGATAACAAATGTCGTGGCGCATTGCTATTGCATCAACTTGATTGTAAGACTCTTGTCCTGGCAGCGGATAATCGTTTTCGTCCAACTGTCTTGTGTAGCGGATTATAAGGTCCAGTGTATGTATGGCCTGGCAATGTCCAACCGCCTTTTGGTTTCGGCAATTTGCCAATTAATTTATGTATATCTATACCTGTTCCAATTATTTATCTGTTGTTGCATTGTTGACAGTATGTAACAATTTTATTTTGCTCAAGACAGAGATCTCTATCACAATCGCACTCGCATCGCATTATTTATTAATCATCTACTAAAATAATCTTGCCTGGGCAACCCGCTCCGGACAACTTTGTTGCCGGCAATGATATTGCCGGCGTTGGAGATTTCTTTAAAAACATACGTTTTCTTTTTTCCGCAGACTGCACAAATACTTTTCAGCATCGTCCTGTCGTTCTTTGTTTTTTCTGTTGTTTCATCGCTATTCTGTTTTAGTTTTGCACTTGAGACAGTATGTTGACATTTTATATTCCTTGATTATATAATATTGCAATCTCATCATTAGCGTGAGATGGTCATTTATCAAATTGCAAAATAAACTTTAAAAAGTTGGACTTTTATTCATCTGTTTAATGAACATTATACAATAATATCCACAAGCAGAAGTTCCAACAGGCTGAATTTGATTAGACGAATAATTTATTATTTTATACTTGGGCATGTATTTTTTTTATCGCGTCACTTGGTGGAAGTCCAAATGAGTCAAAATAATTATTGCCGTAGACTGCTACCCAATGTGTGCCAGATCCGTCATTGAAATCTTGTATATTTATCACACACGAACCCGGCGACGGTGTCGCTCGCGACGGAATTGCCGCAAGTTCATCTTTAGAATAAACTCCACGGAATCCGGGAACTGATCCTAACTTACCTAGTATATCAAAGTTACTTAACGCAGCCACGGCTGAGTTCCTGGTATGTTAGTCCTCGGCCGATTCCCAGCAGATTTGGCAGTAGACTTCCCGCTACTCCCGCCAGCAACGGTCCTATAAATCCGCCTTTCCTTCTTCGCGATCGCGTCTATTTTTTTAGTCTTTCTTACCGTATTTCGTCGTGGCATTATATTTATCTTTAGACAAAAATTTTCTTTATTCCGTCTCCGGAGACAGCCTTTTTCGTTGCGCCAGATACTGCGCCAGACGCTGCTGCTAATCCTAATGTACCAAGTACTGGCAAAATTTTAGGTATTAACGTTCTGACCGCTACATATAATGCCGGCTCGAAGAAACCGCCATGTTTTGCAATCGCTGTTATTTGTGCGGCACTCAGATTCAGCATAAAAGGTTTTTTGCGATCGTACCTGTTCACCTGTTTTTTGGTTAACATTAATTTTGTTACAGTACCTTTGTCTCCATGTTTTATTTTTAATGATACTGGCCGACCTTTTTGTAAACCCTGTCGGAGTTTTTTAACTTGACCATCAGTTAAATACATTTCTTTTACAATATATTTTGTCATTATATAAAGGTTGTAGATTAAACTTGGACTGACATTTTACCTCCAACAGAGTCAATTGTTATAAATCTGTCGCTCATCACTAACGCATATACATACAGCTGTGCCACAGGAACTACTCCGAGTGTCCAAGAAATTTCAATATCAGCTGTAGAGTCGACAGCTCTCTCGCTGTGTTTACTAACATCAAAATAAAATATTGGATAAAGTATACGAAATTCTTCCACAGAAATTTGAGATCCGTCTCCGACATCCTGATATTTCTGCACTGCGTCGAGCAGGTGCATATACGGCCGAGATACGTTCTTATTAGCGTCATTTGCAAAACTGCATTCTATCGCTCGTTCCGGATATTGTTTTGAATTTAGTCTAGCGTATATTCGCCAAACATCAGCGTAGTCAAATATTGCATTATTTTGTTGTTGGTTACCACGTCGCGTTTGCTGTTGGAAGACAACAAACAATTGCCGAGGGAGTTGTTCGCTTAACGTTGTTGTGACTCGCCATGTGTAGTCGGTAGTATTTGGAACTGCTGTTTGATATATTTTATATTGCTGAAAATAAATTCTGTTTGTGTGTTTATCGAGTATACTATTTAATTCTGTCATTTTAGTGATTGACGGTGTTATTCGTGGCATCCATAGCGCAAGTTTGTTTATGAAAAAATTGTACATCGGCTCCGCCTGACCTAAATAGGCAGTCGTTTTGTTCTGCTCGATCTAAAATAAGTGTATGTTTAACTCCACGGAATACTTTATTATAGTCCCTGCAAAATCAAAATATTGTACTTAATGGCAGCATCATTGTAATTTGACGTGATCCTGCTGCAAGTAATTTTCTCGTAGCAAAACCTTCATTGTAACGTATATGTCTTACGCTAATTGTCCCGATAACTAAATCTAACATTGCAACACCGTCTGCAGCTGCACCTGGTGGTGTTATACCAAGATTATTGCAAGCAGCTGTAAGTGAGACTCTTACAGCGTCTGTGTTAGCGCCTGCGGCTGGTGCGGCTATACCTAGCGCAGCAGCATTAACAATAAGAAAAGTTCTTACAATTACAACATCTGCAGCGACATCAGCTCCGTGTACTAAAGCACCTTTCGAGAAACGTTCGGTCGATTCAGCTGCACCAGTTCCAGTGTCCTTAAACCACATCATGTTAGTTGCAGTTGATCTGGAATAATCATCAGAAAACGAAATAGCATTTAAGATTGTACTTGCAACTTGCAGGTGACTCGAAATATCTTCGACAGTTTGATTAGCTAGTTGATATCGGGGACTTTTGAATAAACATCAGCCATTATTTATAAGAGCTATTTCTGCGTCTGCTCCGATATTAGCAGGTGGATTAGCTACTGTCATAATTTGGCCACGTACTTCTAACATTGCTTTCTGAGGCAGCAGAAATACATCTTCGTCTCTGGTATTAAATGTTCTGACACCGGCCTTATTTGGTTCATTCGAATTTTCGTCGAGATACTCAACATACTCAAATTCTGTTACTGTGTCGTCGACGTCGTAAGTTTCTGCTAAATCGAGATAATTTTTAACAGACATTATATTTCTGGTTACATAAAATTTGGCGCCGTTGCCTTAGATATTAATTTTTGTATAATTTGTTCCCCTCGCGGCGATAAAAGTTTTTTTGTGCTGTTTTTGTCATCCGGTTTCCAGTTTCAGCTGTTGGGGCGATTTCTGATATAATTTGTTTTATCTCAGATGTAGGCGCGACACCTCTGGTGTTGCCTTTTACCAGTTTTTGTCCCACCGCAGTTCCAGCGGCAGATGCAGCCCCAGTTGCAAAAGCTTTTGACGCGTCAAGTGCAATTTTCAATAATTTTAGTAAATATATTTCCAAAAAATCCTCCAACTATTTTTCTTCTGTAAATTTTTTTCTCTGTTTCATTATATCAAGGGGTTGTATAATTTTATTTCGCGCGTAGGTGTAGGTAATAAGTAACAACTTCATTTTTCAAATCCAACTGCCGTGCGGATTGATCTGTCAATTGCATATTTATTTGTGTTATCTGATTTTCAACATTTAGCGGATAATAAATAACTTGCCGCGGATTAATTTGCATAAGTGAGCCCGGTGGAACGTTCGGCGAAAAAACTATAGATAGTCTGTCCTTTACTGCCCCGGGCTGAGTAAGATCCAGTTGCAATAGAACAATTTATTAGTATTGTGTTTACGTCAGTAATATTTACTGGCAATTCACCGTCATACGTCCTGGTTTGACAAGAAGCAGCACCATAAACTGCATGAGAAAATCCTATTAATGATGCAACGCTCGTTGATGGTGTAAAATCGATTAATATACTATCTTTTAGCGTCATTCTAGTTCTTAATGTGTTATAGTTTGGTGTTAGCTCAAATTTATCAGCCGCAACATTATTTTTTGTTACAAATTCTTTCATTGCTTTATTTAGATCGATGATATTATAAGCTCCTTGTGGAATTTTTAATACTTTAAACTGCTGATCAGATGGAGTCATAAATGTGAAATCATCATTCACGCCAGTTTTTACGTTGGCCATAGAATGCCATGCCGTGCATGAAATTAGACCGATCTCGTACTGTTTTTCAGGATCCAGTTGTACTGGTGGAATATAATTTACCGAAAAATTTGCGCTATCACCTGTTGTTTGCGATGCGTCGAGTAATAATGTTGCTGACATTTTATATAAGATAGAATCGATTAAATTAAATCGCCGCGATTAAATCGCCGTGTAAAATTTCATATTCGTCAGATGTTAATAAATTTTCTGATCTCAAATGATCAAGTATGTCACTAATTTCATTGTCAATTTCAACACCAACATTACCAGCTTCTTTTGACGATATCAATAACATTAATCTACCTATCATCTCAGATGCTGATGTAAATATTTTTACCCCGAGGCCTGTGATTTCTTTGAGACGACGTTTATCATGACCATCAAATACATCTTTAAATTTTCATTTTGACTTACTAAGTTTTTTATTTTGAAAATCAATGGCAGCATATGTAAAAATCCTGGCAATAGTTCCATCTCTAGCTTTTTTATAAAATTTATCAATATCTTCTTCTGTGGTAGCTTCAGAAAATTTTTGGTAAGCTCCTAGGTTATCTTTACTAATATTATTTAATTTTTCAATGAGATTATCGTATTCGCTTTGTGTCCATTGATCAATACTATCAACATCTTTAATATTATTATCTTCCATAAAAGTATAATATTCTGATGATTGTATTTTTCCTGATATTTCTTTTTCTAATTTGCCTTTTTTAATTATTAATAAATCTAATCTTGTTCTTCTTCTGCTTGTTTTCTCTCTCTTATCGCATTTAAATCTGATTCTCTTTTAGTAAGCTCACCTTTGTTATCAACCAACCGACTTAATTCAGTTTGTCTATCAATAGGATCTTTTATGTCTTCTGGGACAACCTTATCTGCTCTCATGCGTATGAGATCTAGTTCTTTTGCCTCAGTATGCAAACCATTAGTACTACGTCCACTAAAATATATGTTATTTTTTATATTACGGATAGCTTTGATATAAAGATCTGCGATAATCCAGCGCCGGTATAACCTAATACTTTTTTCGTAGTTTTCATTTTCCAGTTTTACATCGTCGAGATGTTTCTTACTTTCTTCTGCAATTTCCGTTAACATTTTAATATTTTCTTCGGCGTTGTAATCTTGTTTTCGAATATCATATATTCTTACATTTTTAAGACCGTATTCTCTGTTTAAAAAAAAAAATCATACTCAAAATCTTTTATTTAGAGCATTTTCAAATTCTTTTTTTCTTCCCATATTTTTTCATAAGATTCTTCTCCTCTGCGCATCATCTCACCTATTTTTCTTTCAATCGGCTCGACTAATGTTACTTCTGCTAATCTTTGTTCAAGTGCAAGTGGATCACTTAATAGCCGTCTTAGTTCAGCTTGTCTAGCAGCAGGATCAGCAATATGTTTTACAAAGGTCTCTAGCTAACTTTACCTTTTCTTCATCAGATCTTTTAATAATTTTTGTAGCAGCACCTTCCTGCTGTTCTTTAACAAGCCCGACTAAACCTTTTTCCTGTAGTTGTTTAACTTCTTCATCTCATAGCGGCCTAGTTTCGGGTTGTTTTCCAAATAACGCCTCAGTAACTGGTTTGAGAGCTGTAGTTGCTGCTTCTGCGGCAGCTACTTGCCCACGTCGGACTTGCTGTACTCGCTGCTTAAATTCTGCTTGAGATTGAGCAATTTTTTAAAAAATCTTCTATATGTTTTCTGTATTTTGCTCGTTTATCCATATTTTATATCAAACTACTGTAGATAATTTGTAATGCAACAGCGAAACATTTTTTTAGGATCATGTGTAAGCTTATCAAACAAGAAAAAGTTATACTTATCTGCCGTTGCCTTGTGATATAGTTAGATAAATTTATCTTTTGTTACGTCGCCACTTTGATCGTTTGCAATATTCCTGACGTCCACGTTGTCCAGTCCTGGAAATAATATAAAACAACCAGTATGTCGCCGAATAAATCTGTCAACGTTATAAAAACCTTGGGCTAAATAAATAGAATTACATTTTTTATTACGCGACAGTGAAAAATAGGATCTTATTTTATTCATCTCCGTATTGTTTAGCGGAATATCATCAAAAACAACTATCTTATGCTCGTCAGAGTCAATTTCACTCACTGGAATAAGTTCTTCTGGTTGCTTGATAATAAAAAAATCTTCGCCAGCCTCAAGATCATCACGAAGTTTGTTACTGTATTCGCTAAGCAGTTCGTATTTGTCTTGTTGTGGATTAATGGTATAAATATAAACTCGGTCATAGTTAAAACTATCGCCCAGCAGCAAGTTCATAAGCAAATTTGTTTTACCTGATCCTGTGCGGCCAACAATAAGATAATGACAATCTGAAAGTTCGTTGTTGTGTACATGTTTCAGATGTCTGTATCAAAATTTAATATCGACATATTATAAAAATTGTTTGACAATAATAAATAATGAGCTATTACACAAAATTTGGAAAAAAAATTAGAAGATTCGCCTGAGATTATAGCTACAAGCGTCGGTGATTTATCTCGTTACCTGAAAAAAATTGGTGATACGATGACAGGAAACCTGTCTATGTCAAATCAGCGAGTGCTTGATTTAGAAAAGGCGTATCCACCACCGGGAGTTGACCTTACACAAGCTGTTAGTTATGCACAACATAAATCAGTTGACGACAACAAGATATACAAGGCGGAACTTTAAGCGGTAATTTAGATATGTCGGGAAAAAAGGTTGTAGGCTTGGAGACTGGATACCCACCAGCAAACTTAATTCAAACCCAAGCGGTAAGTTACTTACAGTTAAAGTATGTGGATAATAACAAGCTTGATAAAACTGGTGGAACACTTACGGGTATTATTAATATGTCAGGTCGACGAGTGTTAGGTTTAGAAACTTCATATCCGCCAGCAGATTTAACGCAAGCGGTAAGTTATGCACAGCTAAAATCAGTTGACGACAGTAAACTTAACAAAGCCGGTGACACAATGACAGGAGATCTGTCTATGTCAAATTCAAAAATAACTAGATTGCCAACAACCTCGCCAATGTCCGACTCAGATGCTATTAGTTATGGCCAGTTAAAAGAAGAACTTGCCCCATACTTTAAAAAATCTGGTGGACCAATGTCAGGTAATATAAACATGAGAGACAAAAAAATAACTACGACATATGTTCTAGTTAGCCCTAATGATCTGACAAATAAAGCGTAGGTTGACAGTGTGTCTAGTGGTATAAAACGAACTAAAAACAATGTTGGATATATTCCAACACTTTTTAAGGCAACTGACAATCGAGTTGGGTTTGAGGTAAGCACATCAGCATATTATCCTGAAAATTATCCTTATTACGCTTTCTCTGATAGACACGAGTGGACGACCAACGGAGAAGTTGAAAATTTTTGGATCAAAATTAAATGTCCCGCTGCAGTTGCTATATGGCAATTTCATTTGCGAGGTCGATTAAATCCTGGTGTTGGTCAAATTTATAATTGGCGATTGGAAGGATCAAATGATGATATCGACTGGACAACATTGTATAGCACAACAGACACTTACATTTCAACAACACAATATTTTACGATTCCGACAGAAAATACTGTTAACAAGTACTTGTATTTTCGAGTTCATGTTTTTGCTACTAAACATCCATTTCCAGGACTGACATCATTTCAAATATACACTCTTGATGATCAGATATGATCATTGTGAACAGATTTAATCTATTGCTATTAAATAATGGCAACACAATGGTTTATAGGCGTTGCGAGAGAATTTTATGATTATATTCTTAACTATAGAAAATACTTTTTGGACGAATCACTATCAGCAGGTGTAATAAATACCTGGAAAAATTTTACAATTACAATGATAAATTCTCCATTGTCAGATGAAGAAAAAAATTTTATTCTTGTTATGTATATGAGAGGACCATAACTGTTGAAAGCTATAGAAAACTTTGATATTATAAAAAATTACTGTCATCCTGATGATTGGCTGGAAGAACATAAACAAGTTGAAAACCTGCTAAACAAAATATTGCTCGAGCTTGATTTTGGAAATTTAGATTTGATAATAAAATCGAACTTAATAAAAGCACGAGCTTACGGTAAAAGAGATGATATAAAAAAAAAATCTGTAGAAGATAGCCATGATAGTCTCGACAGACTAGCAGAATCCAGAATAGTGGGAATAAAAAGAAACAAGAAATTATATAATAGTTTTTTAAAACGAAACATTTTTAAGTATCTCGGTATGTACTACCACGACAAAGAAACCCTAATTAAAATCGTTACTATGACACCAGACCCCGAGTTAATTATTAAAGTGTACGCAAATGCAATTATGCCAATGATACATAAAAAATACCCAGAATTTGATCCGATTATTGTTGACAGATCTCTAAAAATAATCAAAGATTTTGACGATGAAATTAGTGATCTTAATGATATTGAGCGAGAAAAGTTTTTTGATAAAGTCAGACAAACAGATTTGAAAGAAAAAAATGATTCTTATTACGACATAAGTGAAGCAGACGATATTCCATATCCATCAATCCAGCGCTCTAGACAATTGTCATTACGAAATTATTACAACGAAATCGAGAAAATACTCACAAAACCATATTGAAAATTAATGTTAAAAGTAGCTTCTGCTATTGGTCTGATCACAATTGAAACACACTACGAAAATTAATGCTAGCAAATTTCGTAGTCGCATATGCAATTATCAGACAACATCTTGTTCTCAAAAATTTCACATTAGATTAGTTGAGTTAAGTATTAGGGTATATTGATGAAACAGAAAGCGATTACAGTAATTTTGTAAATGAAACAGATTTATATGAACGTGAAGTAGGAAATACTTTTGACTCATACACTTGGTTAAAGAAAAATGAGGTACTAACAGATAAACGATATAATGATACTTCGTCAGATGTTTATGACAAGCACAGAGAGTTTTTAGCTGATCCTAAAAATAATAAATTCCGCGAGTTTCTTGATTCGATTGTTGGTGCTAGACTTTTTAATATTGTATAAAAATTATATAATGAAAAAAACAAATCATCGATTTCAATCATATTTCAGAAGATATTCCAAAAGAAGATGTTGACGTTCTAATGCAATATTACAAATTTTATCATAAAAACCTTTGGTGTGTGAAACAATGTTATAAATATTACAATAGAATACTTCGAATAATATCATATTTGCCATTGTTAATGACCACCTCTGGCATAATATCAAGTGGGGTGTCATTAAATCCTTTTTTATTAATTATATCTGGTATCGGTGTCTCTCTTTCAACGGCATGTAAGAAGATTGAACCCAGGCTTGAGACGAAAACAAATGCTTGTAAGATAGCTAGTATCACTTATAAAAAAATTACTTGATCAAATACGATCTTATTTGCGAGGTGTAAAATATGTTTCCAACGATTTAATACGCGAGTTTCGTATTATTGACAGTATGTTAGCAGATATTTTACCGATAAGGGTAAGCAGATATGAAAATAGTTATGACAGAAAATACGGCAAATAAAATTTTCTCTAAACTCCTTGATATATAATAATACGACAATCTTAAGGCAGACCTATTTGCCTTGGAGTGTAATACTACTATTATGTAAAAAATAATTTCACCTACCTTTTGATCCTCCCAGCGAAGCACATCTCTGCAGACTGAACATTTGGGCCGCCTTATATAGCCTGTGCTGATTCTTATTGCGCAGTTGTAATATTGCACAACATTGCATCATCTTTCCAGAAGATTCTTATTGCAGAACATTCTATCATCTTTCTAGAAGATTCTTATTGCACAACATTGCATCATTTTTCCAGAAGATTCTTATTGCACAACACTGCATCATCCATAGTCTAGGAATTTATCGATCCCTACACTGCAGTCTCACAGGCAGAGAACAATGTAGATTTATCGATTGCAACGCTGCAGTCTCTGTTTAGACAGATAAGATGTATAAAATAGGGGAGGGTGTTTTTCTCTGACAAATAGAAGGG